>CAUYRH010093925.1:0-29525 GCA_963574655.1 Perodicticus potto
GGGCGCCTGTAGTCCCAGCTACTTGGGAGGCAGAGGCAGGAGACTCGCTTGAGCCCAGGAATTGGAGGTTGCTGTGAGCTGTGATGCCACGGCACTCTATCCAGGGTGACAGCTTGAGGCTCTGTCTCAAAAAAAAAAAACTTTAAGACTAAATCACGATTATGCTGGAGAAAATCAAGTAAAAGGTGAAAATACATGAAAAGATCATCAGAAAATTATGATCTATAAAAAAGCAAATGGAAATTAAAGAATTGAAAAATACCTGAAATTAAAAACTGTGTTTAATAGCAAATTACACATAAGAGAGATGTAGAAAACTGGAAGGTAAGTCAATAGAAATTATACAAACTGAAGAAGGAGAAGACAGCAATACAGATGGGAGATACATAAAAGAACACTGGACACCTATGGCACATAATAAAAAGCTCTAAAATATGTGTCACCAGAGTATCAGAAGGAAAGAGGATAATAAAGTAGAACTAGAATTTTCCAAACTGATAAAAAAACCTCTCCCCTAGATACTCAAAAGGATATGAAGACTCAGGGATAAACACAAAGAAATCAATCACAGAAAAAAATCTTAAAAGCATTCAGATTTAAAATAACAACAAAGGGCACATCTCATTGAATGCTACTGTCTGATTTAAAAATAACAACCAAAAGACTGCTTTACTTTCCTCTCATTACAAACTACAGAAGCCAGAAAACAACAGCATCTTTAAAGTGAAGAAAACTTAACTTAGAATTATATACACAGCAAAAACATTCTTGAAAACTGGAAGCGAAAGAAAAGTATTTACCAAAGAGAAGTTTACTAAATGCCAGGTACCACCATGTGCCAGGTACTGTCTGGGCACTAGGACTACCACAATGAATAAAACAAAGTCTCTGCTTTCACAGAGCTTTCACTATAATGCCAAAGTCAGAACATAAAATAAATAGAATACATCAGCTAACTCCTTGAAAAAGATTAAGTACATTTAATTTTTTAGTTAATTTAATCTCATTCTCAAACTTCTTTTCCCCCACCCCATCACCTTTTTTTTTATTTTTTTGAAGTTCTTCTGTGGGGTAGTCACATTTCCTAAATTTTATTTCTTAAATACAGAGTCTAATTTAATTTTTGTTAACACTCCCCACAGCAACTAACATAACTTACATACGAATGTTTCTGATCAGTACATACCTTTTCTTAATTTTTAATTTATAGCCCACTGATAATTTATAGTAAGCTCATGCAGTACTATCTCTGGTTTGTAAGCCTACATCGCATTTCCTAATAACTGAGAATTATTTCAGAATATATAAGCAACATTTCTCAACTTATTAGTTCTCAAAAACCCTCTTCATCTTAAAAAATATTGAGGATGTCAAAGAGTTTTCTTTATATGAGTTATACCTATCAACCTTATCATGTTTGATTTTAAAAGAGAAAATTTTTTAAATGGTTCATTCAAATAAATCCCATTTAAAATAAATCATTTAAAATAAATCCCATTGTAGGTTAGGCGCAATGGCTCATGCCTGTAATCCTAGCACTCTGGAGGACCAAGACAGGTGGACTACCTGAGCGAGAGCGAGACCCTGTCTCTAAAAATAGCCAGGTGCTGTGGCAGGCAACTGTAGTCTCAGCTACTTAGGAGACTTAAGGCAAGAGAATTGCTTGAGCCCAAGAGTTAGAAGTTGCTGTGAGCTATGACACCACTGCACTCTACCAAGGGCAACAAAGTGAGACTCTGTCTCAAAATAAATAAACAAATCCCATTGTGTTAAAATAAATAAAACGTTTATGAAAAATTGTGTATTGGGCTTAGGCAATTCTCTTGCCTCAGCCTCCCGAGTAGCTGGGACTACAGGTGCCCACCACAACGCCTGGCTATTTTTTATTTTTGTTTGCAGTTTGGCCAGGGCCAAATTCAAACCTGCCACCCTCGGTATATGGGGCCAGTACCCTATTCACTGAGCCACAGGCGCAGCCTGAAAAATTCTATGTTCTAAAAGAACACACTATTTTTATGTTTACAAGTCTTTAAAATCTGTCATAATAGAAAAGAGCTAGATTGTCATATCTGACTCTATATTCAATCTCTTTGATATATTGTTTTGTTTGAAACATGTAAGGAAAATATAGCCTTACAAAGTTATGCACTTGGAAAAGAGGGGAGTACTTACTTTCATAGCCTTTTTAGATAATTATGGATATTTCTGACACTACACCAAAACTCAAAAAGTAGGAGGTTCGTAAAGGTTAGATACAACATGGAATCTGAAACCATTATCAAAGTATTTTTCATATTGTTACATTAAAATCCAACAGTTTAACCTTCTACTTTATATAGATCCTTTGTGGATCTTTAGACTATAAAATACTATGCACTGGTCATTTAGAAATAATTGGTCCATGATGTTATCCAGATATTCCAAATGTTGATACATTTCACTATATAATATTGCATCAGAAAAGTTCTTAAGTATTAGGAAACTGACAGTCTCACAACATCAGATGAGTTTCTGAAATTCTCATTTTCACTTGATTAACTCAAATTCTGCCACTGGCAACAAATCTTGTCAGTCACAGATGGGCACAGTGGCTCACACCTACAATCCTAGCACTTTGGATGGCTGGGAGGATTGCTTGAGGTCAGGAGTCTGAGACCAACCTGAGCAAGAATGAGACCATTATCTCTACAAAAAACAGAAAAATTAGCCAGGTGTGGTGGCAGGTGCCTATAGTCTCAACTACTCAGGAGGCTGAACCAGGGGGATCACTTGACCCCAGGAGTTTCTGGTTGCAATGTGCTCTAACCCGGGTGACAAGAGTGAAACCCTGTCTCAAAAACAAACAAAATATTGTCAACCATTTTCCTTGAAATGACAGCTGTATTTCACTCATTTGAAGAAACTTTGTTACAGTTTGTCATTTGTTCAAGTAAAATCAATGTTTAAATCAATTGATCAATGATCATTGATCAATCCATCAATGTTTAGCCCACAAATCAAAAATGCACACAAATGTTTTTGAGGCACCAACCATACTTCAGTATGTTAAAAGTGCTTTATGCATACCTTACATTTTGTCACACAAGCAATTAAAATGTGTACTTAATGGATAAGATATTATAAAACTTGGCTTGGCACCCATACCTCAAGGCTTAGGGGCCAGCCACATACACTGGGGCTGGCAGGTTTGAGCCCAGCGCAGGCCTGCTAAATAGCAATGACAACTACAAAAAAAAAAAAAAAAAAAAAAAAGAGTAGCAGGGCAGGTGCCTGTAGTCCCAGCTACTTGGGAGACTGAGGCAAGAGAATTGCTTAAGCCCAAGAGTTGGAGGTTGCTGAGAGTTGTGACACGACAGAACTCTACCAAGGGTGACATAGCTAGACTCTGTCTCAAAAAAAAAGATATTATAAAATGGAAAAATATAATTTTTCATTCTTCATTTAAGACAACAAAACATTTGTTTTTTAAGACAGAGCCTCAAGCTGTCACCCTGGGTAGAATGCCATGGCATCACAGCTCACAGCAACCTCCAACTCCTGGGCTTAAGCGATTCTCTTGCCTCAGCCTCCGAAGCAGCTAGGACTACAGGCGCTTGCCACAATGCCCGGCTATTTTTTGGTTGTAGCTGTCACTGTTTGGCAGGCCCAGACTGGATTCGAACCTACCAGCTCTGATGTATGTGGATGGTGCCTTAGCGGCTTGAGCTATAGGCGCTGAGCCAAAACTACTGTTTTTTACTATGAGCGTGTGACAGTGAAGAATACAAGTGACCACTATTGGAGTTTGGTGCCACTGATCTGATTTGTGCTAAGATACCTGTGATTTTACCTGCCCGCTGCTCTGTGCCATCAGTATAAATGTCAGCACATTTTAAGAGACAAATAATGTCTTAGGTTTATGATCTCATGTTTTGTTCTTATGGATCATACTTTGAAAACTACCATATTAAAGTGATTCCACTGTTTTTAACCTCAGTGTGTTAGTTCACATAAAATGCCAGGAAACTACATGCAAATAAACAGTTCAATCTAAAAGGACCACTATACATTCAGGGAACTTAAAAAGGGTGTCCTCTTGAAATTTAAACATTATTTGAGGCCAGGTGCGGTGGTTTGTGCCTGTGATCCTAGCACTCTGGGAGGCTGAGGCAGATGGATTGCTTGAGCTCACCAGTTCAAGACCAGTCTGAGAAAAAGGTGAGACTCTATCTGTACTAAAAATAGAAAGAGCTGACACAAGAGGATCTCCTGAACCCAGTAGCTAGGACCCCAGACGCCTGCCACAACACCCGGCTTTTTGTTGTTGTTGCTGCAGTTTGGCTGAGACAGGGTTTGAACCCGCCACCCGCAGTGCCCTACTCACTGAGCTACAGGCACAGCCCTCTTGCTACTTTCTTCTACTATCGATTTGGCATTACCTAGAAATCACAAAATAATTTTTTTTTTTTTTTGAGACAAGAGTGTCACTTTGTCGCCCTTGGCGTCATAGCTCACACTAACCTCAAACTCTTGGGCTCAAGTGATTCTCTTGCCTCAGCTTCCCAAGTAGCTAGAACTACAGGCACCTGCAACAATGCCTAGCTATTTTTAGAGACGGGACCTGGCTCAGTCTGGTCTCAAACTTGCGAGCTCAGGCAATCCACCTGCCTCAGCCTCCCAAAGTGTTAGGATTAAATGCACGAGCCACTGTGCCCAGCCTGAAATCATAAAATAATTTATCAGTGCCAGAAAGAAAATCTCGTCTGGATCCCTCTGGTTTACAGATAAGGAAACTGAGGCACCAAGCATTTACCAGGCAAGGGCAAACTTCAACAAGTATTTACAGAATTTCTTTCATCACAGACTGTTAGTGGTTGTATTACATGGGCACAACAATGAAGGAGTTTCAGCTCTCACCCTCAAAACTATTATATCTAGCTAGCTTGAAAGATAACCTATCTAGCTAGCTAGCTTACATTGTAGGCAGCACCAAATATCCATATGAAGCACTATGCAAACATACGTAAGAAAGCACTGAAAAGGGAGCAGAAAAGGACCTGGAAAGAAATGAAGTAATATTTCAGCAGGTTCTGAATAGGAATACATCAGGCAGTTAAGAAAAAAGGTATCATAAGAAGTGGGACCAGCATGAACAAATGTACAAACACCAATGTGTTATACACTTGAGGAATTACAAGTAATGCAACTGAAGATGGTTAAGGGATGAGGAATAGCAGCAGATGAGACAAAAAAAAAAAAAAAAATTAGGTGACATTAAAATAGCAAAGCCATGAATGTCATAGTAAGGAATCTGGACTAGACTTCTGATTTAGCAGGAGAATAACTATTCGCGTTTGGTAGACAGACTAGATAGAAGCCTAGAGACAAGGAGGCAAAATAAAAAGAGATGGTAAACCAGGATTAGTTAATAAAAAGGATAGAAACAACATGAAACAAATTTCAGAGGTAACTTAATCAGACTTAACTAGAGGTAGGAAAAGAAAGAATCAAGGGTGATTCTTAAATTTAATCAAAAAAAAAAGCCACAAGGAGAAAAAGTATTACATTTCAAATGAGTTTCAAAAAGAAAAAAGAAAAAAAAAAATCAAATGAGTTTCAGAGAAGTATCTGTCACAAATTTCAAGATAATTGTCCACATTAGAAGCTTTTACTTACAAAAATTTGCTAAGAATGAAAAAATATTTCTCAGTCTGTATATGTAATCTCTAAAGTATTACACAATTGTGATTGAGATAACTTATTAACAAGCAATTGGAGTTAGTTAATCTTTGAGTTAGAAGTACGACAGTTTCTTTTTTTTTTTTTGAGACAGAGTCTCACTTTATCGCCCTCGGTAGAGTGCTGTGGCGTCACACAGCTCACAGCAACCTCCAACTCCTGGGCTTAGGCGATTCTCCTGCCTCCAGAAGTACGACAGTTTCAAAGAAGATGGCAAAGCAAATCTTGGGAGAACTGTCCAGGATTATAGCTATCTTAGCATGGTCTAAATAAATGTCTTGGTAACAAGGAAATGCAACCTATTACTTCATTATCTGGCATGCCTCTTGCCAAAATGTATTGTCAGGTCACTTCTGATACTTCTTTTAAAAGGAACACAGGAAAAAAACAAAGAACAATGCTACTGAACAATGTTACGAGGAAAAAAATTATATGGGAAAACTCCCAGAACAGTATTTGCATTTCTCAGTTAAAAACTTCATAAATGGCTAGGCGCCTGTTGCTCAACGGGCTAAGGTGCGAGCCATGTACACCTGAGCTGGCAGGTTCGAATCCAGCCCGGTCCTGCCAAACAACGACGGCTGCAACCAAAAAAACGGCTGGGCGTTGTGGTGGGCGCCTGTGGTCCCAGCTACTTGGGAGGCAGAGGGAAGAGACTCCCTTAAGCCCAGGAACTGGAGGTTGCTGTGAGCTGTGATGCCACAGCACTCTATCCAGGGTGACAGCTTGAGGCTCTATCTCAAAAAAAAAAAAAAAAAACTTCATAAACTTTTGGTTTTAATACTGAAATTCTCATTTTTAAAAATGAAAAAAATAAAAAAAAAAGGACTCTTAAAAGTTGAATTGCCAGAGCAGATGACAGCTCAATAAGAATGTTCTTAGCTGCCTTCCCAAGATACTATATTATCCATTGATTTAACTCTAACACAAATAAGGCATCTACTATTCACCAAGGTAAATTACAGTAGTCCCCCTATCCTCAAGGGGTATGTTCCAAGACCCCCAGTAAATGCCTCAAACCTCAGACAGTACCAAATTCTATATATACTAAGATTCTTTGAACTGGTAACTAAGAGAGCTAAATGACTAACAAGTAGTTTATAAAATATGGATATGGTGGACAAAGAGAGGATTCCCAGTCAGCAAAGTGAGAGATTTCATCATGTGGCTAAGAATGGAGTGCAATTTAAAACTTATAAATTTTTTATTACTGTAATTTTCCATTTAATATTTTCAGACTATAGTGATCTCAGGTAATTGAAACCTCAAAAGTGAAACTACAGATAAGGAGGGAACTACTATATTCAAGATCAAACCAGACTATCACCTGTCATCAGGGGAATGAAAATTTAGGAAAAAAGCAAAAATTTAAGAAGAAACTTAATCATATATGATTGCAGAAATCTACTGACTCTATAAAAGTGGCTTTAAAAGAAAACAATTAGGCTTTTTAAAACAATGAAAGTAATTCAAGGACTGCCACTACCTTTCATGGTCCACAAAGAATATAGGCACCTAAGATTAAAAGAAGCCTAATCATACTCTTGCCAAGTAATGACCATCAAGTATCAGCCTAAATAAATTCTCATTCCTCCATTTATCCTATAATTTAATGGGAATAATTAAGCTATTTAATTACACTGAAATGTCATATCAATAACAAAGGATGAACTATATATATACTATAAAGGACGTAGAAAAGTTATAGACTACAATAATATGCCTATTGTAACAAAAGGGCTCATTGGAAAAGAGAGAAATAGGTAACAAGCGTTATCATAAAAGCAATGATGGAAGGAAGGGGGATGGAGTGATTTCAGTAAAAGTTTTGGGGGCCCCACATGGTGGTTCATGGCTATAATACTAGCACTCTGGGAGGCCAAGGCAGGAGGATTTCCTGAGCTCACAAGTTCAAGACCAAGGGGAACAAAAGCAAGACCCCCATCTCTACCAAAAATAGAAAAACTGAAGCCAAAGGATCACTTGAGTCCAATAGTCGGAGTCCAATAGTGTTAGCTATGATGCCACAGCACTCTACCCCTCTACCCAGGGCGACGGCTTCAGATTCTATTTTTAAAAAGTTTTTCCTTTAGGCTTCCAAAAAAGCAAAAAACTTTATACAGGTGGCTACCCTAAGAACAATGTGTAAAAGTTAACATGAAAGTAGGTTTTATTTCCATGAAAAAAAAAATCAAGAGTCAAACAATGGAATGAGCTGAATCATAAAATAGCTCACTATCATTTACTTGTAATTAAGCAGAGACAGGAATTTCAGAGAAAGGATTTCTTGGAGATATGTAACAAGAGGAAGGGCTCTCAACTCTGTCTGTGTATTGAAATAATCCAGGGAAGATTTCTGTTTAATGCCAATGTGAAGCCCCAACCCCATAGACTCATTTAATTGGTCTAGGCATAGGCCTGGGTACCTCCATTTGTAAAAACATCAATGTCAACATCCTGGCTGTGGATACTGTGCAAGATACTTGTGCAAGATAGTGTTTTATAAGATTTTTTTTACTATAGAAAAATCAGTAAAGGTTAGGTGGGATCTCTTCATTATTTCTAGCAAATGCATGTGAATCTATAATTATCTTTTAAAAAGGTATAAAGAAAAAATCCCCATGTGATTCCATTGTGTAGCTTAAAAAAAAAAAATCAGTGAATTGGAGAACCTCAAATTTCTCCCAATTCTAAGAGATTAGCTATTATTTTAAATTTAGCCATTGAAAGGTAATTAGGCGTACTTATCACTTACAGGTATAATGTTTTACAAAGACAAGGATAAATAATTTAAGGTCAATCCAAAATAAAAAACCCAAAACACTATGCTCCCCCACTGGGATATAAAGTGACTGGACAGAGTTATATTGATGGTCATTCACCGCTTGACAGAGAAAGAGAGAGATAGGTGGCTTTTAAGATGGCCCCCAATGATCCCTACCTCTCCGGTCTTCACACCTTTGTGTAATCCCACTCCCCTTGAGTACAGGCTGGCTTTAGTTACTCACATATAACAAACAGAATATGGCAATGTGATGAGATGTTACTTCTGAGATTAAGTTATAAAAAAAAGACTGGGGCTTCTATTTTGGGGGTCTTCTCTCTGAGTTCTTGTTCTAGAGAAAACAAGCTACTGTGTTAAAAAGCACCTTATGGAAAGGCACACATGGCAAAGAACTGGTATCTCTGGCCAGTGAAAATCCGAGGGCTGTCCACAGTCACAAGTGAGCTTGAAAAGGGATCCTCCTCCAGTCAAACCTTAAGAACTGCAACCCAGGCTTGGCCTGTGGCTCACAGGGCTAAGGCGCCAGCCACGTACACCTGAGCTGGCAGGTTGGAGTCCAGCCCAGCCTGCCAAAAAACAATGACGGCTGCAACCAAGAAATGGCCGGGCATTGTGGCGGGCGCCTATAGTCCCAGCTACTTGGGAGGCGGAGGCGGGAGACTCACTTGGGCCCAGGAATTGGAGGTTGCTGTGAGCTGTGATGCTACAGCACTCTATCCAGGGTGACAGCTTGAGGCTCTGTCTCAAAAAAAGAAAGAACTGCAACCCACCTGATACCTTGGCTGCAGTTTTATGAGCCCCTGAACCAAAGGCACTCAGAATCATGACTCACAGAAACTATGAGATGTATGCCTCTTGTTTTTACACCACTGAGTTTTGGGGTAACATAAGGCAAAAGATAACTAATACATACAGCTACCACAGGCCTAACCCAAAAGAAAAGAATCTAATCTGATGGCTTCTATTACCTTACTTCATGGTATCGAATCTCCCAGATTCTACAACATTATATACCATTTATAAACTCTGTTCTACGTCAGGTGACTTTATCATTACCCTCCTCATTCTCACATTTCCTTAGAATGGCTTTCTTTTTCTTTTATATTCATCCAAATCCTACCCATGTTCCAGACAATGCCCACAGATATCTCTTTTCCATGAATTCCTATTACTATCCAATTTAACACTTGATTAAACAACTTACATAATACCTGTAGGTGAGTGTTTAATATAGCATCAGGTGAGTCTTTTAATTCAAAGAAATAATAAATTCCTTGAACATAAATAAATAAACTTCTCTTCTCATATTCCTTCAACAAGTACCTTATTGAACAGGTGCATTTACAATATCCAAGATTTTGTATTTCTTCCAATGCACTAATACATAACAAAACAACTTTTGGTATAAAATAAAATCCAGAAGGAGTATGGAAGAAAAACCAAATGCTCCAACCTAGAATGTCAGATTTCACAACCTTGGTTTGCACATTTGAATTAACTGAGTAAAGGCCACTTTACCTGAAGGATAGCAGCAAAGATGACAAATCCCTCTCAACCCTACTATTAGCCTAGTAAGTGTTAGCTAGGTTCTGGAAATTTTCTTTTTATTACTTTCTTAAACAAGTTACCTTTCCTCATTAACCTATCTTTATGGCAATTTATCAACAGACATAACAAACGTAGAAACAATGCTATTAAATTTCAACTAGATGAGTTATTCTCAAACTTTAGCTTGCATCACCATCACCTGGCAGTCTTGTTAAAAAATTGCTGGACCCCACCCCCAGAGTTTGATTCATAGGACTATTGCCATAGCAATTCAACAAGTCTTAATGTAATTTAAAGCTTATGCTCAAAGAGATCTGGGAAAAGATAAAAGTTCAACAGGAATAAATCTAAACCATACCAAACACTTCAATAGCTTCAAAACACACACATACCCTCCCCCCACCTCCTCTTTCCCACGTAAGTTAATAAATTTAAGTTAATCTTGATACGCATACCTGAATGAAATTCCTCGGAAAAAATGAACACATCCAATTAACTGAGGTTTTTAAAAGGATGTCAAACTAATGAAACATATGCAAAAGAAGACCAATGTACTAGTTCAACTTTTGTTTTCACTCCCAAATTAAAAGCAAAACAAAAACTGTAGGTTCTAAGATGTTAAATCTTGCCAGTTAGAAGAAAACCAGGGCTAGAACTGATACTCCAGCCAGGATGCAATATGCTGGAATACACTGCCTCCTTTAATTTATGTCTGTCTTATCTCTTTAGAGATTCTTTAATTAAATCTTTTAATTAAATAGGTGAAATAAAATTAAAGATTTCAAATCAACAGCCAACATAAAATTTCTTTAGTAAGGCTTACATACTTGTTTTCTTTAAAATTAAATTAAAATTTAACATAATTCATCTTATAAAAGTAAGACACTTTCTCCTTATACCTCCTCTCTTACCAATCACATCTAACAGTCCCAGGTCCCTCCTTCTTCAGCGTGCACTCTAAACGCAGTACAAAAACTGAATATCCCTTATCTAAAATGCTTGAGACCTGAAATGTTTTGATTTGAAATATGTGCATTAAACTTAGCAGTTCAGCATCCCTAACCTGATAATCCAAACATCCCGTCAGTACCCCCTAAATTTTGGATTTTGGAGGATTTTAGGTTAGGAACATTCAACAAATATTCCAAAGAGCTTCTGCTCTTCTCACTCTACGCACTCCGTGTGAGTCAAAATAGAAATTGTGGGCAAACTATCACAACTCCAGTGGCCTAGAACTATCAATGAATGGCTATAATATAATGGACACTCAGGATCCACTAATTCTGAATTAGTGAGTAAAAAATCTCTGGAACTGCAGTTCCAAAGACCTCTATGTTTCCTACCTCTGTAGGCAAATTCAGCAAGAACCACACCCTCTACTTAACACAATGCCTAGAATACACAGCACAATCAATATTTGCTCAACACTACAGCAGATATACAAAATGGCGAGATGAAACATACCCCAGAACTATGCAGTTAAATAAATTACTTAACTAGTTACTTTAGAAAACCACTTTTTATTAGCAATACTAATTATGTTAAAAGAAATTTCTGATTTTTTTCTCCAAAGTGGATCAGGTACTGTGCAATCCTGTAATCCCAGCATCCAGGGAGGCTGAGGTAGGAAGACAAGACTAAGGGCAGGTGTCTGAGAACTGCCCAAGCAACATAACCAAGACCATGTCTCCAGAAAAATAAGCCAGGCATGGCAGTGTGCACCTATAGGTAGTCCAAGCTACTCGAGAGGACTAGGCAGGAGGACAGCTTAAGCCAGGTAGTATGAAGTTGCAATGAGCTATAAAATGATGCTTCGGCACACCAGTCCGAGCAACAGATCAAGACATCATCTCAAAAACCAAACAAAAAAACTCAAAAGGGAAAGTAGGTAGCCACAAGGGTTTTAAATTAGAGACCAAATTTAACTAGTAAACCAGAAAAGCAAGAGCTTTCTAAAAGAAAAACAGTGTTGACTTACTTGAAGATCAGAAACTACCTGCAGATATCTGCAAAAAAATACCTGTTTTTGTCCAGAACTACTCTCCCAGAAAATGTAATCAAATTTCCAAAAGTAAATTAACTTGGTGATCTTCTACATTTCACAATTTTTCTCCTATAAATATATTCTTAAGTCGACTAATAACATACCTGATTTCATGCTGAAAATTAGCATCAGGAAGCATCAAATTTAAATTTTTGGAGTTAACAGTAAGCATTCTGATGTAACCTAAATAAAACTCAATGTTTTTCAACTTGATAAAACCTGTTGTCTTACTCGTATAAAATCAATATTAAAAACCTAAACAACTGATATTTATAGCCTCTATTATAAAAAGAGGTATCTCTTTATATCACAAAATGGGATAAAATAAGCAAAAAGCAAAGGGCAATTTACAAAAGAAATACCAAGCCCAATAAAAATAAACATGGTACAGTTCAACCTCACCAGTTTAAAAAAAAAACAGCAAAATTTTTAACCTACCATTTTATGCCAATCAAGCACCAACTTGTGGGGAAAACTTGTATGACCTTTCTGAAGGCAATGTGGTAATGTATATCAAATGCCTTGAAAATGAGTAAATTCTTTCACTGAACAGTTCAACTTACCACAAGAAAGCAAGAAAACACTCGAAGATTCACCTATGAAGATGTTTTCAATGATGTACGTGTGTATATAAAAGCCAGAAGCAAGAAAGGAAAAAGGAAAAAAAAAAAAAAAGGGAAAGTAAAAAGGCTAATAAGTTTGATTAAATAAATCAGTTTAGATCTGTAATAACACAAGTTCTTGAAAATAGTTATTGACAGGAGAGAGCTGTTCAGAGAATCCTTCTGTTTTGTAACTTGCTTTTTTTGCAGTGATAACAAATACACAGTATGGTTCCACTGTTATTAATATATAGACAGCTATCCAGAGGCCTGGAACAATAACTAGAGTTCACATTTTGGAATTTGTCTGTGTCTCTCTGGGTGAAAAGTTTTATTTTTTTCATGTCTAATCATATTTTTCTTACAATGTGCATGTATTTGCTGTACAACATTTTAAATCTAATTCTATTAACATAAATATCCTGCAACACAAACAAAGCCTAGTTTAGAGCTAATAAGTATACCATTTGGAGAAAAGAGTCTGGGATATATCCTGCCCTTTGATTTTACTGCTATTCCTAAATAAGAATTTTTAACAAAATACAAAATACTTATAAATTTTCAGGAATTCTATTAGGAGCTCCTTACAATGTCGTAGACTAGAAAAAAGTTTTTTCAAAAATCAGGCATGGAAAGAAGAAGAAAGAACTAGTTTTTTGTGGGTCTTATTAGTTCATTTCATCAGCACTCTTTCTCACCTAAATCCAACGTCATATGCATTAGCTACAATCCTATTCCAGAAGTGACATAAAGAACTTGTTTTTTAGCTTCAGTGATTAAGACACCCTAAGAGCTGAGAAAGCTGGATAAGATTTAGCTATGTGAGCAGTCAAAAAGTTAAATAATTAATATCCATGCTTTTTTTTTAAAGCTAATTAGAATTCCAGTAAGGTAAATAATATGTCTGAGATTAGATTTTATTTAGCTGTAACAAAAGAAAATTAACAGTTTTACTACAAATTCTTTAAATAAGTTTCCTTTAGAAAAAAAAATTTCTCAATTTAGTAGTCTAAGAACACAACTCACATTCAGAAATGTGTTTCAGAAAAAGCTTTTAAAACTTATCTTACTTCTATAATCTTCAATTTCCTTCTTAGACTGTGTTCTCTACCTTAAAGTTTTGACTGTTCAGTATTAAACACTAGATCACAGATTTTTATACTATCTTCAAATAGTGCCTAAATAGTTCAGTTTTCAAAATCGTTGTTTATTAGACAATACTGTAAAAATGTGTTAATAATGGAATGTCAACAAGTAGGCAGTTACATCCTTCTTCTGTCAGTAAATATTTAGCCAACCAATTTAAGTTAAAGAATAAAAATGACTTGACTTGACATTCTTGCATGTCAAGAAGGCAATATGCTTGTTGCTCAAGTTTCCTTCCAAGTAACTAGTGTTTTCTCTCTTTCTTTCTTTTTTTTTTTTTTTTCAGTTTTTGGCCGGGGCTGGGTTTGAACCTGCCACCTCCAGCATATGGGGCCGGCGCCCTACTCCTTTGAGCCATAGTCGCCACCCGTAACTAGTGTTTTCTAAAAGCTGCACTGAATCACGACTTCATTTTTATTCTTAACTGTATCCCTAACTCCTGAGGACAACTGTTTTCTCCCCCAAAGAAATGAAAACGTCTGATTTCCTAATGTTTAAAAATGCACAACCTGAGATATGATTAGCAGCTTAAATTAAACCTCACTGACCACGAAATAGAAATTATCAGAGAAAGGAGTTCAGAAGCAAAAAGCCTCTGCTTCCTAACGCACAATGGAGTCTTGTCCAATATTAGACAACACTGATTTTGTTGATTTAGCTGAAAGGACCGGTAAGCAATCTGCAGTAACTATTCCAACAGCTTCAAGCAAGTCATATACTACGACTAGAAAAAGTAGCAGTCAGGTCCCAAACAAACAGCAAAGACGTAAGAAAGATGCAAGCAAAATCCTTACCACCGGAATAGAAGGGCCCTCAGCACCTCTTCCGTGAACTAGTTCCCTTCCCCCACCTTTAAACAGGCACTTAAAGACTTCCAAGAAGATCCATTTCTTTATTAACTGGTGCCCACTTGGGGCAACCATACACCAAGCTGCCCTTAGGCCTACCCTAATCCCATCCAAAAGTGCTCAAGTAAGACTGAAAGCCGGGGTAACCCTCGGAGGGGTCCACTTCTGCCTGACTCCTCTTCCCCACCCTACATCTCCTCCGCCCCGCCCCTGCAGGCGTTCCTCCGGCCAGAGGAAGGACACCTGGCCGAGGGACGAGCAAGAATAGCCGGGAAGAGAAGGCTTAGGCAGCCGGAGGCCTCCGCCATAGCAGGACAAGGAAGCACCGCCCCCAGCGCACCTCCCCACACCCGGCAAACCGGCAAACGTCTGCTTTCGACACCCTCTATCTCCAGCAAAGGCAGAGGAGAAGACAGGGCCAGGAGGCACCGGGCTGGGCTGCGCACCAGGCCCAGGCCTGCCCCTGGGGGCCGCGCGGGCCGCCAGAATCCGCTCCCACGTCGGGCCCAGTCGAGCTGGCGCGTCGGCCACCCTCACCTGGATGACCTCGTTGACCTCCCGGATACATTCCACCATGTGTTGCAGAATCTGCTCGGCCGTGAGCACCTCGTAGCGGTAATCTTCCTCCTGCTCGTGCCCCGGCCCGCCGCCACCGCCGCCGCCGCCGCCGCCGCCGCCACCGCCGGGCCCCAAAGCGCTGCCGCCGCCACCGCCCGTCTCCCCGCACAGCAGTCCGTCCCGCTCCCCGCCGACGCCCAGCCCGGGCTCCACCAGCTCCACCTCGCCCAAATCCAGGTTATCATCGTCTGGCTCGTCGTCGTCCTCGTCCTCCTCCTCCTCGGCGCCGCTGTCCTCTTCACTGCACTCCTCGTCCTCGTCGAACTCGTAGTTGTAGCCCTCGTCCGAGTCCATGGCGCGACGCGCGGAGGCCCGGCCGGACGCTGGCCCAGGCGGGGAGAGGGCGGGGACGCCGAGGCCCCGGCTCTCGCTCCGGCTCCGGCTGATGTCCGGACGCAGGCCTGACTCGGGCTCCGCGGGCCGCGGCTCCTCCCCGGGCGCGGCGGTTGACGGCTGGTGGCGGCGGGGAGGGCGCGGAGGAGGGGGGGAGGGAGCGAGGGGGCCGCTTGTTGCCCGCCTCAGTCAGACGCGGCTCCGCTCCGGCCTCCGAGAAGAAACAGTCCCCAGCGCCACCACCGCGGCCGCTGCTATCGCTACTGAGCCAACAAAGAGGCGTGCGTCACCGCGTCGCGCTGCGTCGTCACGTCACTCCCCTTTGCGTCACCGCGCCCCGCCCCACTGCCCCTGCGTGGAGAGCAGGGAGACCCCACGGTCTGGCCTACGGGGGCCTGGGAGTGCAGTGGCGCGGGAATTGCCTTCTGGGTCGGATCGGGTTCCGCGATGTGCGATCCAGACTGGGTGGATCTTTTCGGTGAAGAGGCTGCGGCCTCCTGGTCACTAGTCGCCGATAGAGAGTCCTGTTCACTAGTGACCGATAGAGAGGCCCCCGGGCTGATAAGGTGTTGGGTTTTTACCGCAAGCCATAGAGATCCAGCCCCATGTCGCACCCGGCGGGAAGTCGGCCTTCCCACCCGTCTGCAGAGGCATGTCCCACCCACCTTCGGGTAATTCCGGGAAGCCCTTAACTGTTGAGCTAAAATTCCTGTTGCTCAGGCTACTGAATGGAAATCTGTTATGAGCGGAACCTCCAAAGTGTGTGACAGGTGAACCTCACTTTAAGTAGTTCGTGTGATTCTGTCCACTTGTACAGCTGTGAAGTGGTTTTTAAGTCTCTTGTAGTGACGTCATTTTTTAAAAGGCGCTCCCTGAACTCTGCTCTGCAAGCGAGGACTCTAAACAAATGTAAGCAGTATGGTTTTCATTAATGGAGCACTGTGTACGGGCTTTACATATGTTACTCTTTTCTTCACAGAGCCAGGGTACCCATTTTAGACCTGAAGAACCTGAAACTAAGAGAAAGAAGCTTGGCCGAGACCAGATAATCCTTACCCTGTTTTAGCTACTGCGTGCATCAATCATAAAAATGCTTTATAATGCATATGTACTGTAAACTATATGGTATATAAAATGAATTATTTCACAACACAACTAGAGGCAATAATGAAAATATCTACAAGGAGCAAATGTAGCCAAGGGAGATAAAGCTTAACTCTTAACTTAGAAATGAGCTGTGTTGGCGAATGGCTCGCAGTTCAACAGAGGAGGAAGGGAAGATGGTCTAGCTGGAGAGAACAGCTGAAGCACAGAAGAGGTAAAGTAGTTAATATGGGGATCTTAAAGAGCAAGGAGAGTAATAACTAGGCAAGTTAGTCAGGGGGCACAACAGTAAGAGCATTTTATGCTTTTCCTAGGATGGACTCAAATTTTTATAAACAGGACGGGAGAGCCAGAGAAGTGTTCTGAAAGGAAGAGAGCATAAGAAGACTCTTAGGATACCATAAAGAATTATTGAAATTGAAAGTCTCTTAAAATCTAAATCCCTAAATTATTGATAAATCTTAACTGTTTAACTTATAGATTCCCTTTGGGTATTGATTTGGATAAGTGAAAAATTCTATTCCTGTAAATGTCTTTACCAATTTGTTCGTTTTGTTAAGTTTTTTAAATCTCAGTATTTACAATTTTTTTTTTTTTTTTTTTTTTTTGCGGTTGTCATTGTTTAGCAGGCCTGGCCCGTGCTTAAACTTGGTGCATGTGGCTGGTGCCATAACCGCTATGCTACGGGCTCCAAGCCATTGATTTAGAAATTAAAGCTTTTAAAGTCACCCCTGGTAAATTTGAGTCCTTTGATTCAGTGTTTCTATTTAGCAGTAGGAGGTTGTTCTACAACTGGGGCAAGCCAAGAACACAACCCTTCTCTCTACTCTATCCCCATTGTGATATACCTTTGCCTCATCTTTCTTTTCATAGTACTCTGACATTGAAGCTTACGATTCATATCCTCCCCTTTGGTGCTGAAGCAGCTGACCACTGTTACAGATAATGCATGACTGTATTTCTTCTATCAATAAATTTTAATCACCAAGCACAACTGAACCCTCAATACTACCCAGCAATCCTGTTAATTTTTTTCTGAATTATTTTCCCACTCTATGAACTCTTTTGTGCTTTTGCTAGTTTCCTCAAACTCCCAACCCTGCCCTTTCACATACTCTCAAAGCACATGGCTTGAAGTCACAGAGAAATTTGAAAACATCAGGGCAATGTAACTGAGAGTGTTAAGGGATAACATGAGAGAAGGCAGATCAATGCAGGGAACCAGAAGGGCCTTGTAGGCCATCTTAGAAGGTTTACATAATTGCAGTAGGAACCATTAAAGGATTTTAAACACAAGAGTGAAATTGTGTTTTTAAAAAGATAACCCTGGCTGCTTTATGAAGAAGGAAGGGATAATGAAAACATCAATTATGAGGCTATCTCATAGGTGAATGATGAGTATGACTTGAGCTAGGGCTGTAGCAGTTGAGACGATAAGTAGTCAGATTCTCATATAATTTGAAAGCAAAGCCCACAGATTTGCTGATGGCTTTTCTGTGGAGGTAGAGGAATTGGTGATGCCTACTAGATTTGGAACTTGGGCATCTGGGTAAGTGGTGGTGCTATTTACATGATGAGTTTGAGGTGCTAGTTAGACATCTAGGTAGTGGTGTTAAAGTAGGCAATTCTATAAACTAATGTACAAGACTGAAGGTCAGGAGAAGTTAGAGCTAAAGATGGAATTTTACCAGAATTAATGTCAACAATGTGGAGAAGCAGCCTGGGATAAAGATGAAGGGCTTAGGCCTTGAAGGAGATAGATCTGCAGACCTGAATTTGTCTCTGCCCCTCCAGTTGCTATCTATAACCTTGAGCAAATTATGGAACCTCTCTGACCTTTACTTTGGAGGATTACAGTTCCTATTCTCATAGGATTATTTTTAAGTATCAAATGAAATATCTTTAAAGTACTTGACACAGTACCTGGCGCTTAGTTAAGAACTTTTAAAAAGTGTCATAAATCATCTTGCATCTCATGGAAAAATCGAGTCAGTTGGAATTACAATGCAGAGTAATTTTAATGCAGAGTCTAATTCTGTTGCCCCAGGTTAGGGTGCCATGGTGTCAGCCTAGCTCAGAGCAACCTCAAACTCCTGGGTTCAAGCATGGCACCTGCTTCAGCCTCCAAGTTGCAAGGACTACTGGCACCTACAACACCTGGCTAATTTTTCTATTTTTAGTAGAGACGGGATCTCGCTCTTAGGCTGGTCTCAAACTCCTAACCTCAAGGAATCCACTTGTTGGAGCCTCCCAGAGTGCTAGAGGTACAGGTATGAGACACTGTACCTGGCCAGACTTAAGATTTTATTTTAATTATATGTATGCAGTCCATGTATTCCTGTTTTCTAGGGAAGAATATGGTCTGCTTTTTCTCAAAAACCTTTTCCATGATGTAGTGATTTTTTTTTTTTTTTTTTTTGAGCCAGACTCTTGCTCTATAACCCAGGCTGGATAGAGTGCAGTGCCATCATCATATCCAACAGTAACCTCAAACCCCTGGGCTCAAGTGATCCTCCTGCCTCAGCCTCCTGATTTGAATAGCTGGGACTAAAGGCCCATATAATTTTGGACAGGCTGATTTTTATATTTTTTTGTATAGACAGGGTCTATGTTGCCCAAGATGGTCTTAAACTCCTAGCCTCAAGCCATTCTCCAGTCTTGACCTTCCAAAGTGCTGGGATTATAGGAATGAGCCCCTGCACCCCAACTCATGACTTCTTTTTTGGTCAACATCAGGAATAGTATTACAGTACTTCTAAATTTTTGGATCTCCTGTTCATGAATAGGAGATTCTACCTAGATTCTCAGCAACGTTCATTACATACATATTTTGGAAACTATCTTAGATTCAGGTTGGGTTATGATGCTATTTAAGGAAAACCAGTAGAACAACTTCTCTCTGGCCCCAAATTAGCCAAGAGATGACCCACATATGTTGTTTTCTTAAATGACTTGTTCTTAAAGTTATGGTGATTACTAACTAAAAGTACAGTAGTCTGTAAACAACAGGACAAGGTTCTTGAAAAACAAAATAGACAAGTTAATATTTTTTTGATGACAAAATGTGTTGATCATTTGGTACTTCCATTGTCTCCATGTCCTAGTAACATCAAAAAATATGAGTATATCTTTATTATCCATTCATGGAGCAAAACTCTGTAAGTATTTATATGATTACTAAGTGATGATGAACTAAATACTAACAGGAAGAATATGCAGGTGCTTTTTGGATAAATAGAAATGAAAATAACACTGGAATTTTTCTAAGGGCAGATAATAAAACTATAAGCTGTGAAAAAAGCCCCTAGTGATGGCACTAAGGTGATCAGCTGTACTAGTTGGCTTGACACAGGGGTTTCCTGAGACATTAAATTTTCAATGATAACACTGGGAAGACCCAGCCAAAGTAAGATGATTTGGTCAGTCTACCAGGAACCCTGCCGAAAATTCTTGTTTGTATCTAATGGTCTCTAAAACCAAATGGGAAAGAAATTGCTTTTTATCATTTTGTTTATAAAGTTTGTTTGAATGAAACACCTTTTGGTTTTGTATTTTAATGTTCTGGATGTTCCTATGTTTACCAAGCAGGAAATAAGAAAATTAAAATTAAATGTTAATGTAAATTTAATTTAAAATTAAATTTTAGTCTAAGCACAAAGAGAGATACTGATACTCTAATTAAGTACTATGCATTCTTCAAAAACATCCGTCTGTGTACTTCAAATTTTATTATAAACACCAATTAAGTGTTACATCACTGTTGAGCAACAGATCTTATGACACCAGTGCTAAGTGGTAAATAATACTAATAAGATATAAACTGTAGTTATATGTCTCATTAGAAGTCTGGTGACAACCAAAAGTACAACCCAGGATTCACGACTGCAGCCTTTTCTTTAAGATATCCTCTACCTTATCTTTTTTCTAGAATTCTGTTGTCCCTTGGTATCTGGAAGGAATTGGTTCCAGGACCCCACAGGTACCAAAATCTGTGGATGCTCAAGTCCCTTATATAAAATGATGCCATATTTGCATATAATCTACACACATCCTCTCATATACTTTATTTATTTATTTATTTTTTTTGTAGAGACAGAGTCTCACTTTATCACCCTCAGTAGAGTGCTGTGGAGTCACAGCTCTCAGCAACCTCTAGTTCTAGGGTGGCGCCTGTGGCTCAGCGAGTAGGGCGCCGGCCCCATATACTGAGGGTGGCGGGTTCAAACCCGGCCCCGGCCAAACTGCATCAAAAAATAGCCAGGCATGGTGGCGGGCGCTGTAGTCCCAGCTACTCGGGAGGCTGAGGCAAGATAATCGCCTAAGCTCTCATATACTTTAAATCATCTCAACACTACCTATAATACCTCATACAGGGTGGCCACAAAGTTCATGTGCAATTTGCACATGATGTAACCTGTGCAAGTTCATGTGAAATTTGCACCCTATATAATGTAAATGTTAGGTGAATAATTGTTATACTGTGTTATTTTTAATCTGTATTGTTTTTATTGTATTATTTGTAATTTTTAAAAATATTTTCAATCTGCAAAAAAAAACTATTTTCAATCTGCAGTTGGTTGAATTTATAGATATAGAACCCACAGATACAGAGGGCTAATGTACAGGGTGTATAGACTTTACTGTTGAACCTAGGATTTTATGCAAGTAATAATCTAGAATGTGGTAAGATAATGCTTGAACTACTAAGTAGAGTATATACTCTTCATACAATTAGGCAAATATACAAAACTATAGTGTCTTCCCCCATAATTACAAGACGTTTATTTGGCCTTAAATGTGTGCTTATACTACATTAAAAAAATAACATACAGTCACCACCCTCAAAAAATTTGTCCTAATGACTTAACAACTACAAAGAAAGCACTTCTCTGTGGTTCATAATATCTCTAGTTTATTGTGTTGCTTTATGGATATATTAGAGTGAATGGATGAATGGGCAAAAAACGAGAAAATATGTTATTGAATCTGTACTATATGCCACACCAGATGCATGTACATTTTTAATTTATTCCTGATAATCTTGTGAGGTTGGAATTCTGAACTCCATTTTATAGATGAGAATAAAGGCTCAAAGGTAAATAGTGATTTGCCAATGTACACAACAGGTGGCAGAAACTTGACCCAAATCCAAGTTTTCAAGAGTTCAAGTCTACTGGTTTTTTTCTGTATTCTCAGTAGTTGTAATAAAATCTTGTTCCTATTCTAATATGCATCTTTGTATTTGCTATAAGGGAGTAGTTGCTGTTAACCCTATGACTCTCCAGATTGGCAGCATAAACATCCATTGTATGCAATATTTGTTTCTCCTGGAAATAGATAATAAAAATAGTGAATAAATAGTTGTTATCCTCTACTCTGAAAGTCTTGCTTTATTTAGATACAATCTTAGCATTTTTTTATGAAAACTTAAAATACAGTCATAAGCCATGATTTTTTGGTCAGCCAATCAAGTGTTATTTATTAGTGTCTGCTCAGTGCAAAGCACCTTTCTAGGAATTCTGGAAAGATAAAAAGAAAGATTCTGCCATCTCAAAGGTCATAATTTATTTTAGAGAAAGACATAAAAGGTTAATTATCAAAATAGCATCTTACAGTAGAAGAGATATCACAAACCAAAGGAAATGGCATAGATGGTAAGTACTAAAGAAACTCAAAAGGAGGTAGCAGTCACTCGACTAGGGTGTTCTGAGAAAGTATAATATGCTAGACTTTTTCATGGCCCTCTTTGTACCTGCTGGTCCCTCTGCCTGACCCACCCTTGCCACCCACTCTTTCTTGGCAAGTGATTGATGTGCTTCACAACTACTGTTTTTTCAAGTCATTTTACACCTGGCACTTGATGCCTCGAACACAAGTCAAGTATGTATCTCTCCTTCCCAACAAACTTGCCAACTTTTCTTTTTTTTTTTTTTTTTTTTTTTTAGAGACAGAGTCTCACTTTATCGCCCTCGGTAGAGTGCCGTGGCATCACACAGCTCACAGCATCCTCCAATTCCTGGGCTTAGGCGATTCTCTTGCCTCAGCCTCCCAAGAAGCTGGGACTACGGGCACCAACCACAATGCCTGGCTGTTTTTTACTTGCAGTTTGGCTGAGGCCGGGTTTGAACCCGCCACCCTCGGTATATGGGGCCAGAGCCCTACCTACTGAGCCGCAGGCACTACCCATTGCCAGCTTTTCTTAATGGTAGAATGAATTAATATAAACTTAAAGCTGTAAGCCAACAGACAAACATTGTCTTCTCACTTCAAAGTGTATTGAACCTTACCAACACTAAATCAATGTCAGTGTTCCTGCGTGTTAATTCTTCATGAAAAGATACCAGAATCTTTTCTTTTTATCTTTCCAGGTCTCCATGAAAACTTGAAGGTTGTATGGAAAAGAAGGGGGTCTGATGTGTGTACCCCCCACAGCACTCCCTATCTAGGGCTTCTCTAGGGCAAATGTCCATCTTACGTCTCCCATCCCCAGTGGTAGCTCCACATTTCCTACTTCATGGTAAAAACAAAGTTCTGTTGGAATCCAGCTATATTGGACACAAATGACACAATGCAGCACAAGTAAACGACTGAAGATTGGAGGAACTGAGGGAATCCTTGAAACAGCAGCACATGACAGGTCCCCAAAGCTTTCAAAAATGAAAGAGTTTTTTTTTCCCCCTCTTGGAGACAGAGTTTGGCTCTGTCATACAGGCTGGAGTGCAGTGCCATCATAGCTCACTATAAAAATGAAAAAGCTTTTCCTTTTTGTGGCATTTGTTTGATTTGGTTTCTTGGCTGGCTGGCCAGCCTTCCTTCCTTTCCTTTCCTATCTTTCCTTTGTTCTTTTCTTTTTGGTTCTTTTGGTTTATCTTGTTTGAGACAATACCAGATTTAATTTTTTTTTCTTTTTTTTTAGAGACAGAGTGACTTTGTCGCCGTTGGTAGAGTGTCGTGACGTCACACAGCTCACAGCAACCTCCAACACCTGGGCTTAGGCAATTCTCTTGCCTCAACTTCCCAAGTAGCTAGGACCACAAGCGCCCACCACAACGCCTGGCTATCTTTTGTTGTAGTTTGGCCAGGGCTGGGTTTGTACCCGCCACCCTTGGTATATGGGGCCGGCGCCCTACTTACTGAGCCACAAGCACCACCCACAATACCAGATTTAAAAGGCATAGTCACTTATTCCAACTCCAGGAATCAAGTGCTGCTCTGTACTTACAGTTATATTTTACAGTGTGG
This sequence comes from Perodicticus potto, assembly GCA_963574655.1. NCBI lineage: Eukaryota > Metazoa > Chordata > Mammalia > Primates > Lorisidae > Perodicticus > Perodicticus potto. Next base: position 23,989 of record CAUYRH010093925.1, read on the forward strand.
CAAGAACTGGCTTTTCAGTTCTGTCTTTCCAGCTATACCCTCAGAGACATCATCAGTAAAGTAATAATGGAGGGCTTGTGATACATAAATTCTTGTTCAGGTTGAGAACTCTTTATAAACTGCTTCACATTTTGCTTTCCTGAAAAGATAATTTAACATGTTGGTTGCAGAGTTTAACAAACTCAAATGTTTAATCACTAAACATTTAAAGAGTTTGAAAGGGCAATAAAATAATTAAAATCATTACATTGTGTTTAAATGTTATGAAGTGGAATAATTCTAAAGGATTTTAACATCATTTTTGATTGGTATATTTGTTTACAAAAGCAAAGCCAAGTGTGTATGGACACAGGTATTGTAAACCATGACAAGTGGCATGTACATGACATGAGCCTTTGCTTCCTTCTAAGTTGAGTGCATTGGGAGGTTGCAGGTGAAGGGGGTCAAATAGACGGATATTGAGCAAAAGTGAATATTCTTACTTAGCTAACTTTGAAAGCCACCCTAGTGTCATAGTTAGCACCACAGGCTCCAGAGCTAGAAAACCCATTTATGAAGTATGTGACCTTAGGCAAATTACTTTACCTTTTTTTTCTTTTTATTCTTTCTTTATTTTTTTTTATTATATCATAGCTGTGTACATTAATGCGATCATGGGGTACAATGTGCTGGTTTCATATACAATCTGAAATATTTTCATCCAACTGGTTAACATAGCCTTCATCTCATTCTTTTAGTTACTGTGTTAAGACCTTTATATTCTGCATTTAGTAAGTTTCACCTGTACCCTTCTAAGATGCACCGTAGGTGTGGTCCCACCAATTACCCTCCCTCCACCCAAAGTATACAAGGAATGAGGGAGAGTAACATTGGAGCATGTCCACATTTGGTTAGAATGTTGTTTGTTACAGCTTTTGAAAAAGAAAATGTGATGGAGATGGGGCTTATTGTCCTTACCAGAAGGTAGAATGACATGTTTTTCCCACTAGAGATTGATACTTTTATGATGGAAGTTGTAACTGAGAGTAGCAGCAAACCCCAGTCATCAAAAAGAGCATTTTGAATTATCTGCTAATTTAAAATAAACCTGAGCTGTTCAATAAAAAAAGGAATATGAATGAAATGAAAATAAAATAATGAAATGTGTTCTTGCAACCAAAGAATAAAATGTAAGCAGTTCTGTTATGGATATGGTTAACAACCATCCCTGTTCCTCCCTCTTATCATTGTCAGGTAGAATTAATTCTAGGTAGGTAAACAAAGTCATGGAAATTACCTGCTAAGTCATGCCTCTCTTCGAATGAATAAACAAAGTGTTTCAGTGTTAATTCTAAGCTTTAAATCAGAGGTCAGCAAATTTTATCCCATAAAGGGCTACACTTGCAGTCATTCTGTGGGACATTTGACTTCTAGAACCATGAGACCATAAATTTCTGTTCTAAGCCACTCACACAGTGTATGGTACTTGATTGTCGCAGCACTAGGAAACTAATACACTCACCCCATGGGAATTTTCTCTGTTCCCAAATGCAGTCTGTGACTGGGACATAAAGAAAACTACAGAGGTCTTGTCATCTCTGTTAAGGAAATGTGTTACATATTTGTTTTACTGTGATCCAGATAGCAAACCATCACAAAAAAGGAATTTTATGAAAACCTTTGCAACCTCCATTTTTAACCTTACTCCCCAATATCCATATTATTGTTTGACAGTATACATAGGCATCTGTGGTGAAACTGCTCAAATCACAGGGTAAATCAGCCTTGCTCCACCACTCACTTAACTGGATTCTCATCCTCTGTGCGTCCTTCCTACCATCACTGCTCTTTGCTGCAATCTCCTTGTCTGTGAAATGGGGATCTTAATTAATGGGCAGTAATTATGGCTAATACATGAGATCATCTGAAAAGGGTTATAGATTGGTACCTGCTACCAAGTCAGCACCCAACAAATATTTGTTCTTATGGTCAGTTGCTGGTAAACCCATCCTTTGGCATGTTTTATTAACCGTCAGTTGTTTTTACTCTGATAGTGCTTTATTGAGATTCTGCATTTTTTAATAAAGATGTTCCGTGATTTTGAAAAAGTCATATATTTCTGCTCTAGGCAGCACTTTTCAAACTTTGAAACTCATTTAGAACATTAAAAACATGAGGGACAGACAAAGTTTTGGTGTCTGTCAAATTTAGTCATTAACACAGTTCTGAGTCCTGTTTCAAAGATGTTCTTGCATGATAAATACAGTAAAGTGCATGGACTGGGAACCTGAACCCACTTCCATATTTCTAATAATCGCACTAAACATGGCAAGCTTCTGATTCTTTGTGCTTTTAAAGTGTGTAGTTATAGCATGATTCAAAACTCCTGTCCTAGAGTCTCTGTCATTCTTGCCTTCCCTGAATGCATTAGCAGGTCTGTGGGAGATGTGAGAATTGTCCAGCAAGGGTGAGAACAGGCTGAGATTAGATTAGAGTCAAACGCTCATCGGTCTTTATTAGAAGATGCCTCCATGGTCTGAGCCTGTACAATAAGAGAATAATGGGCAGTAGGTCACTAGCAGGACTTTTTTTCACCAGCATGTTTGGGGGGTACAGGATGAACAGGTGTTCCTTCAAGCAGTAATGAATGACAGAATTCATATGTAAGTAATCTGAATGAATGCCCACAGTGCTTTCCAATCCATTACCTCCACTAGGAATTTTCATGGAGAACCACTTACATACACAGTTGGGAAAAGCTTTAATAAAGAGATAAGGGACTTGGGTAGTGTGAATAATTGGTTAAAAAGTTTTTTGTTTTATTTTACTCTTGAAACCACTAGAAGCTATTTAATAAAGGAAGCTTTAACTTTGAATATGAATCATTTCAAAAACACGGGATCTTATTAGCAAGGGAAAATATAACTAAATTTGAAAGATTTAGCTTTTCAGTATTATTCATTTCCACAGGGAACATTTAGGTTATACAATTCATCATCTTCTGAGTCTTATTTTATATTTTCATGGGGTAAATTTGGACAGCATGTTCTTTATTATGGCTACTTGTATGCAGGTAGTGTGTAATTTAACATCTAAGTAGGATAAGAACTTACTTTGTGCAGTGGGAACAAGAATGCTTTTGTTTATATGTCATCATTTCTTAACAAGATATTTCTGTTAAGTAGACAGTTGTAAAAAAGTGGTTGTAAGATTTTAAAAGTCAGCCTTGTTTGCAGGTATTTCTAGGGAGAAATAATTGTTAAGAAAAGCATCATTTTAATGGATGGGCACAGAGGCTCATGCCTTTAATCCTAGCACTCTGGGAGGCCAGGGCAGGTGGATTGCTTTAGCTCACAAGTTCGCAACCAGCCTGAGCAAGATCAAGACCCCATCTCTTCCAAAAATAGGAAAAACTAGCTAGACATGGTGGTGCATTCCTGTAATCCCAACTACTTGAGAGGCTGAAGCAAGAAGGATCTCTTTGGCCCACGAGTTTGAGGTTGCTGTGAGCTATGCTGTCACGGCACTCTAACCTCTGTCTCAAAAAAAAAAAAAAGTATCATTTTAAAGTCATAAGTGTCCATCAATTAACACTGCCAGATTATCTTCCTAATACTTAGAGGGAAAATGAGTCAGGTTATCATACCTGGCAGAGAATAAGGTCCTGTGACACAAACATTGTCACTGTTGTATTGGGGTTGAGCCAATCAGGTATTTTTCATCTGTGTTTTAGAGGAAGAGGTTGGATCAAAACAGGGTCATATTCCCAAAGGGCTTAACCACAAATCAAATTTCGAATGATACATAGAACATCCACGGTGTGGTCCATGATTACTTATTTATGCACATAAGGCATCAAACCAGTGACCTAGGCAGCCAGAGGAGGAGCACCACAGGGCAGCTGTGGAGTGGAGTGTGCACTAGGCTTTGAGGAATAGGTTGATTTGGAATGAGAAAAGGGAAAGTCCTCTCTTAACCTCAGCTTTCAAAGTACTGTTCTTACCAAAGGGCCCAGATGTGATTTTTATACCTTTGATGAGAGACATCTGGCTCCATTATGTGTCTACTCTAGAAGGAAGGTTTAGACTGTAGTGTTCATAATAAGCCTTTGGTCAATCTGCTGAAAACCCATGTGGTTCTCCCTCAGTACAGTCTCTATGGGAAACCTAGAGGATATGGCGGAGCTTGTGGCCCAATGTTTAGTGAGCTATTTTGGTTTAGTCAGTGAAGTTGAAGGATGAAATCACACTGATTGAGCATGATCTTGCCATGTGTGTGTGTTTTGTCTAGTGCAGATGTTCAGAAGTGCACAAAACCAATCAGTGAGATGATATGTGTTAAATAGTGGCCTAAGAAAAATGTAAGGGAGGGATGTAGATACATTTTTGTTGTGATTGTCCACTAATTTTGGGATTGCAAGTGGCCATAGTTCTGTGGGTAAGCACCTGTGTTCTGGGTGGTTACTGACAGGCCAGAAATGAGGTGCTGCCATCATTAATTTTGGCAGCATAGCAGAGAATATATAATCTGAGAGACATGCTTGCCAGTCGTAGATAAATGATGGAAAATAACAAACCATCCTTGGCACTCATTGTTTTAGTGCTTTATCCTCTGAAATGTTCTGCCTTTGAGCGAGCTCTTTATCTATGGAATAATAGTGAGTGGATTTTTTACTGCTATTTAAAATTCTCTAAAGCAGCAGTTCTCAACCTGTGGGTCACGACCCACAGGAACTGTATTAAAGGGCTGCAGCATTAGGAAGGTTGAGAACCACTGCTATAAAGTCCTTGTAACTTCCCCTGCTTTTTTTTTTCTTTTATGAACAATAAGGAACTATATACACTGGTGTAAATCTATAGATTGAAGTGAGAAATATCAAGATCATGTATCCTAAACCCAGACAGATTCTGGTCAAGTTTTCCTTAATAATGACTACATACTACTGTTTTTCTTGTTCCAACCCTATACGTATATTAACCTTTATCTCAGTTCTCTAGGGTTGCTGTAACAAATTACCACAAACCCAGTGGATTAAAACTACAGAAATTTATTCCCTCATAGTTCTAAAGGCTAGGAGTCCAAAGTCAAGGTTTCAGCAGTGCTATGTTCCCTCCAAAGGCTCTAAGGCCTTGCCTCTTCCATCATCTTGTGTCTCCTTGTGTTCACTCTAATCTCTGCGTCCACATTTACCTGCCATCTGCCCGCCCCCCATGTCTCTTTGTGTCCTTTTCTGTCTCATGATGACATTGTCATTGGATTTAGGGTCTACCCTAAGCCAGTGTGATCCCTTCCTGATTCTTACTTTAATTACATCTGCAAAGAAGACCCTGTTTCCAAATAAGGTCACAGAGTGAACATGAATTCCAAAGGGGCACTATTCAATCTACTACAACCCTGTTTTTTTGTGTTTTTTTTTTAATTTTTATTAAATCATAATTGTGTACATTGGCGCAATCATGGGGCACAATGTGCTGACTTTATATACAATCTGAAATATTTTCATTGAACTATTTAACATAGCCTTCATGGCCTTTTAATCACTATATGAAGACATTTAT
>CAUYRH010093926.1:0-57782 GCA_963574655.1 Perodicticus potto
AAAATTCAAGTTTAAAGTTCAGTGCTCTTTATTTTGCAGAAAGAAATAAAGTCCCAGAAGTTAAAAAGTAAAATAAATCTTTGCCACAAAAAATTTACCTTTGGATATAGCTTTTCTAATGTCACATGAGAAATGCCTTAAGCAAAACATTTATGAAATATAGAACTCAGGGTAAAACTTTGAACTCCATAGTGTCTTCTACATATTCTTTCTTTTCTCAGCAATTTCCCCAGCACCCCTGTAACCTAAAAGTATGTAACACTTTCAGACTTGTTTAAAACACTCACATATCCACATAAATAACTTCAGAGGAACCTACAACTAAGTTCTAAGCAAAAGAAATGCTTCATTCTTTACTTTTAAACTACTGCACTTAATTAAATTGTAATACATTTACACATAATAACATAGACAAGTAGCAGCATTTTTCACATCCATAAAAAATCAAAGTAAGAAGTTAGTAATAGCTCAGTTGAATCTATAACAATTTTCTGGAAACACTTTGTACAATTGAAATGCAAACGAAAAGTGTTAGGACAATGCAAAACTTCAAATGGGTATAATATACTGAATTGGTCAGAATATAAGATTTCAAATAACTTTCTAAGCAAATACATATGGATTTCAGTTGGAAAAGTGAAATGAACTGGATATATGTACGTACAGAAAAACTACTTCCTACTGACAAACAGCTAATCAATGAATACTTCAATGACTTTAAAGTCAAGGACAGATGTGGCAAACCAATGCTGAGGGTATGGAGAGAGCACATGGAAATCTTTCATTTTTCTATTATTTTCTATTCAAACTGTTTTTGGGTTTTCTTGAAATCATGGCTTGCTGGTGACTATACTTTTTGCATTTAAAAATTAAAAATAAGAGATGTTGACTCTCAGATTACAATAAATTCCCTGGGTTTAGTTATTACTGCAGACTGTTACCTACTGACTGAATCAAATATACCTATAAGAAGCTTATTTCCTCTACTCAAACATACTTCAATAGCTTTTTAATCCTAACTGACTCCCGAGTTTGTTGTGCATAATTTGTAGATTAAGAATTAAATAACTCAAAATGTCAACGTAGGATTTTCTTACCAAATCCTAAAAATCCACTTCAGGTCAGTGTATCTAATTCTCTGTCTGAAAACAATTACAAGTTTGCTTTTTATTTTGTATATAACAGGAAAAATGACAGTAAAAAATGAAAATAACACAGCAAATTAAATAGTTGCAGCTAATATGACCTTCCACAAAAATAATCAATCAGTATATTATAATTTACTTAATGCTTCTCAACTCCTTTTAAATCTGTGACTGTTGATTTTACTGATGACATTCACAAAACTGTACCTTTACAAAAGGCTTTAACACTTCCTGTGACAAGTCATGGAACAATGGGTTTATCGGATAACAGATAATACAAGTTAAACAATTCATCAACTGCAGAATGCTCAGTAGATAGCTGACATTAACTAAAAAAAAGGTATCGGTACTTTATAAATTCAAAAACTTTTGAAAATAATTATATTTTTAAAATATTTCTTTTGGCTTGATCAATTATCTCTATTACATATATTTTAGTCCCTACTGAATGATATTTAAAGTAAACTTTGATGTAAACTTTTGTATCCAGTAGTGCACATTATAAAATGTAAACATAAAAGCTTTATTAATGACAAGTAAAGCGGAAAAATGCATAACAGACTGCATGAAAAAGTCAGTATGTCCTACGTACGCCTTTAATGAGCGTATGGAAGAGAAAACAACCACCATGTTTGCTATCAATTTGTGCTCTGATTATCTCTTAATGAAAAAAGAAAATGATTTAAAGAATTTTTTAATAGAAGACAATTTTTAAATTTCATTGACATTAATTTTAATGCTTCTGTTTTGCTATTTTGTTGCTTTATCAACAATCAATAATAATTTCAGACTAGCCAGCATTATCAGATTGCTTCCTTCCAGATCTACAAAGTGGATTCCTTCCTGTCTGTAAGGCTGTTGTATGAACCAGACATTCACTGTCCATTGCTGGACTCAATCTGCATTTATATTCCAATACAGAAATAATTTAGTTATCAAAGTGTACGTATTTTCCTTTCTTTTTGGCTTTTTAAAATCTTGAAAGGATATGTACAGATTTATAGTATATTTCTACAGAAAATATTTTGTATGTCATCAGACTAGACTCTTATAGATAATTATTGGCAACAGATGCTTGTAATTTTCCATGCGATAGCATGTGCACTAAGATTTAATTGGCTCATCACCTGAGTGTATCGGAACAGTTAGCAAATAAAGGGCATTTTAAAAAGGGAGCTGAGCATTTTACTGAAATAAAGAAAGGGCTTTTTTTTTCTTTTTCTTTTTTTTTTTTTTAGCAATTTTAATTAAATAATGCAAAGGTACATTTGGTTAAACATTTTATAAAAATTCAAGCAAAATTAAAAACTTAGCCAATTTTAACATTTCTGCAACTTTAACCAGTACCTATTTTTGTCAAATCCACCTTCAGCTGAATTAATGAGAACAAGGACAAGGAACATTGAAGTATTCTCCTCACCACAATGGAGGTTTTTCTCACTTTCCACACTGCATAGCCACTACATGGAAACTTCCAGAATGATGAGCAATTCATTCATGCTCTACACTTTTCTTTTCAATGAAAAGTGATGTATTGTCTTGTTTTGCTTTAGACAAAATATGAACTAAACACAAGTATATATTAACAAGAATCCGAGAGTAGCTCATACACAAGTCAACTATGTGTATGTCTTTATTATTTAAAGCCCACCGTTCAGCTTATCTGTCTAAAGATATGGTAACAAACAGTTCGATTCTTTTTCACTAATGGTACTGATGACCAGTCAGTTTAGGAGAGGAAAAGTCCGAGACAGCTGTTTGTGATCCAGTCCAGTGACACAAATGTGACTATTCCAGCTTTAGGACTTCTCACTTATTGCCTCTCCCTAAACGGGTCAAACACTGATGGCAGATACGACAGCACACAACCTTTCGGTGTATGAAAGTTTAACACAGGAATGGTCCAGGATTAGTCCCTGCCATATCTCTTCCACATCTGCCTTTGTTTCTTCGTCTGTCACTTGTGACCTGTGTGGTTCCCAGACTGTCGATTCACAGCCGGCACACACCTCCTGCTCCAGTTTGAGTGTGTGAACACTCCTCAGTTAAAGCCACACGACTAAGGAAAAACAGTGCATGATTGTGCGAGGAAAGAACAGTATTCAGCGATGAACATCCCTTTAATGTTGACTTTCCTAAATAAATCAATTAATTAAAAAGGAAAATTTTTTTCCTTCCGGCTGAAGTTGAACTTACTGGATTCTGGCTGTCAGAACTGGTACCACTTCTTATCTTTGTATTTCAACATCATCTAAAGGGAAGAAACAGGAAAATCATGTTTCTGAAATGCCAGAACAGTTTTTATAAGTTATAACTAGTTTCTACATGCTTTTCAAAAATTCTATTATTCTGAAACATTCTGTAGTGTTAATAGATTGCTTACTTCAAATCAACTTATTGAAAGCATTAAGAACAGTTCTAGTTAAAGGAAAAAAGACCATAACCTTTAAGAACTTCAAAATTTATAATCTTCAGTAAGAGATTTCAAAAGACTTCAAAAGCGATTGAGAACTATTCTTATGACGGTTCCCTCTGGTGGCAAAACTCAGGAATTTGAAATTGTACAAAGGATATATGACAATTTATGCATGTAAAAATACAATAGCTATAAAAATACAGTAACTTTCACATTTGCTTTCCTTGGGGTTTCTTACGTAGCCATCTGTTTGAGAGACATACCTCATGAGCATGTTTAGAAAATGACTCTGCACTTGATAACATAGCTGCTGTTCTTTCTTCCAGGTCGCCAAGTTTCTGCCCTCTTTCATCTAGTGCCAGCCTGGCTCGTGCTAATTCACCAACGACTCCAGACGCTGCCCCTTTCACACCTTCAATACCACCGGGGCCAGGGATGTGCTGTGCAAGACTCCTTGAAGCTTTTCCTGAGGACGATTCTCCAACTGAACAGATTAGATAAATGAGAGTAACTCAAAAAATGAAAATTTTATTAATTTCTTAGACTCGTAGTACATGATAGCATTAAAATACAATGTTTTTAAACTGAATGACAATGTGACTGATATATATTTCACTATAAAAAGAGAACTTTTATTGAATCTTCCACTCCATGAACACTAAAATCCCTTCATTTACTTATGTCTTCTAACTTTTCTCAACAAAGTTTTATAGTTTTCTATTTCCCATGGAGGTCCAGAACATTTGCTGTTAATATTTATTTCTAGACACTTAATTTTTTACATTCTCTTAGTGGTAGGCAGAATTAATGTCACTCTCTCCCCAAACATGGCCACCTTCTAACTCCTGGAATCTGTGACTGTTACCTTACATAGGAACAGTGACTCTGCAAATGTGATGAAGTTAAGGCCTCAGACATGAAGATCATCAGCATTATCTATGTGAGCCTGACCTGATCACATGGGCCTAAAGAGCTTTTCATGGCTGTGGGCAGAGAGAAATACAGCTTCAGAAAAACAGAACGATGCAACTTTGTTGGCTTTGAGTACTGACAAAGAGACCACAAGACAAGGAATATGTAGGACATCTGGTAGCCAAAAAAGATAAGGAAATGGATTGTGCTCTGGAGCCTCCAACAAGAACGAAGCCCTGCCAACAACAGGAAGGCCTGTGTTGACTTCTAATCTATAGAACTGTCAGATAATAAATTTGGGTTGTCTTAAGCCAATAAGCTTGTGGTGGTAATTTGCTAAAGCAGCAAGAGAGAACTGATAAAAACAGTAATTTTTGAAATTTCATTTTTGCTATTAGTATAATACAAATAAACTGAATTTTACTTTTGTATATGGGTTACATCCGTTAAGTTTGCCAAACTGGTATTTCTAACAATTTAGTTACAGATTCTTTTGGGTTTTCCAAATATGTCATAGTATTGATCATTTGCAAATGATTGTTTTGTTTTCCCTTTCCTGCTATTATAACTTTTATTTTTTCTTCCCTTTTCACACCCTCTAGGGACTTCAAAACCATGCTGAATGCATGTGGTAACTGTGGCATTATGCCTCATTCCTGATATCAAAGAGCAATTTTGTGTTGTCTTTTAATGTTCCTACATTAAGTGGGATATTTGCTATAGGGTTTTGGTAGTTAAAAAACTGTGCTATGTTTTTTGAGTATAATTTATCAATTTACTTTCTAGGACTCTGTATCAGAAATGGATATTAAATTTTAACTTTTTTTTTTTTTGCATTTGTTTATATGGCTATATGATTTTTCTTCTTAATTTATTAAAGTGTTTCTTTTAATGATAAATCAACTCTGAATTCCTCGTACAAACTAAACTTGGTCTTGGTATACTATTTTTCTTACATAATGTTGGAGTTGATATATTAGTAATTTTATTTTGAATTTTGTATCTATATTTATAATTGATATTTGCCTTTAATTTTTCCTTACTCAAACCATTTTGGTTTTTGGTATCAAGGTTGTGTTAACTCCACAAAATGAGTTGCTGAATGTACTTTTTTTCTTCTACTTTCTAAAAGATTTTGTATGAGAATTGAATTATGTTTTTCTTTAAATATTTGGGATAACTTTCTAGTGGTGAATCCTGCTTTGTACTAGGAGTTCATTTATGAAGAAGTTTAAAATTACAGCTTCGATATATAATAGTTATTATACTATTCAGATTTTTTATTTCTCTTTTTGTCCATCTTGGTTAGTTATTGTTTCTAGGTTATTTGTTTATTGCACCAAAATTTTCAAAAAATTTACTGTAAAGTTATAAGTTACATTATCTTTTCTTTTTTTAAATAAGAGCAAATAACTTTAGTGACACCCTCTTTTTTCATTTCTAGTAGGGTGCTCCTGTGCCTTCCTTTTTATATGCATGGTTTTACCAGAGATTTATCAGTTTTATTAGACTTTAAAAGAAAAGTCTGTGGTTTTTGCTATGGAGTGAATGTTTGTACTCATCATTCTTATGTTGAAATCAAATCCTCAGTTGGTGTTGGAGGTGGGGGTCTTTGGGAGTTAATTGGGTCATGAGGACTGAGCCCATATGAAAAGAGGCCACACTTGCTTTCTCCCATGTGAGAACACAGCAAGACGACAAACCAAAAGTGAGGCCCAAACCCAAAACTCATCCCTGCTGGCACTCTGATCTCAACCTTCTGGCCTCTAGAACTGTGAAAGTCCGTTTCTGCTATATAATCCTCCCAGGCTGCAGTATTTTAGTAATGCAGCCTGAACTACAGCAGCTTTGCTAATATTTTCTATTATGTATATATTTACTCTTTTATAATACCTTAATCTTTTTTCTACTTTCTTTGGTTTATTTTGCTATATTTCTAATTTTCTGAGATGAATGTTCAATCATTTTCATGTTTTCTTTTTCTAATACTGATTAAATATTTAGGGGTATAAACCTCACTCTTAAGCATTATTTTAGATTCATAGTAATGGTTATGAATTCTTGACACAAGGATTATTCAAATGTGTATTTCTTTATATTCAAACAGGGGGATTTAAAATTATCATTGTTATTGATTATAAGCATAACTTGTACTGTGATCATATCATATAGTCTTAATTAATCTTAAGTCTTTGAAATTAACTGACATTTTTAACAACATAAGTTAAGTAAACTTAAAACTTTTTATAATGTGAATTTCAAAAATATAGAAAAATAAAAATAACCGTAAACACCTATATACTTATTATTTAATTTTGACAATAGATCACATTTTCCTGCCACTTGAATGTCTAATAGTTTTTGAAAGATTTAAAATTCATTATAGAAGTAACAATATTTTACTCCAAAATAATTCAGTAGGCATCTATAGTTTCCCTAGAAATAAAACACATGTTGGGTGGTGCCTGTGGTTCAAGGAGTAGGGCACCAGCCCTATATACTGGGGGTGGAGGGTTCAAGCCTGGCCCTCAGCCAAAACTGCAAAAAAAAAAAAAAGAAATAAAACACGTGTTTTGAATATTTTGTGTTTGAAAGTAGTTGTGTTCTGTAATGTTCCATATCTACTTGTTAGGTTTGAGCTCACTGAGGTACTGTTTGTGTCTTCCACACCCTTAACTAACTGAATTTTTATCTACTTGTTTTAACGATCAATGGGTATATTTACAAGTTCTTACTATTGGAAAATGATTAATCAATGTTTGACTTTTCGTATTTTTGAACTCAAAATATTAGGTGCGTACAAATAATGCCTTAGTATCTAATTTTTCTGTTATTATTAATATAGTTGTGCCAGCTGAATCGGTTGTGTTCATGCTTTTCCATCTTTCAAAATTTCAACCATTGTGTATCCTTATGTTTAAAGTGTCTCCTATAATCCATGTATCCTTTCTTGTTTTTAAATTCAGTCTAACAATCTTTGTCTTTTAACTGGAATTTTTATTCTACTTGGATTTACTATCATTATTCATATTTAAATTCAAGCTACATCCTTTAGGTACTTTAATTTAACCCACCTGTTTTGTGTTCTGCCTCTCCTTTTTTGATTTCTTTGATATACCTGCTATTCAGGTATTAGGCTTTTCTAGGTTTTATTTTTTATTTATTTTGTTTTATTTATTCATTTTTTTTTTGAGAAATAATTTCACTATGTTGCCCTCAGTAGGGTACCGTGGCATCACAGGCTCACAGCAACCTCAAACTCTTGGGCTTAAGTGATTCTCTTGCTTCAGCCTCCCAAGTAGCTGAGACTACAGGTGCCTGCCACACCTGGCTATTTTTTGGTTCTAGTTCTCATTGTTGTTTGGCAGGCCCACGCTGGGTTCGAAAAGGCACCGAGCCTTTTCTAGGTTGTAGAGGTTACTCTAGAAATTAGAATATGCATCCTTATTAAGGCTAATGGACACCTTTTCTTTACAAGTTTCTCAAAAAATGCAAGAATCTCTCTTCACGTTGAAATATATTTATTCTTTTAACCTGCTCAATTTTATGCCATTTTAGGGGATAAGATTTATTTGTGTGTGTGTGTGTGTCCACACATATCACAAGCCTTTGCTTTATACTTTGTAAAGATTATGTTGATTACGTTTACCATATTACTTTCTTTCCAAATAATTGTTTCCTATATTTCTGACCTTCCATCGAGGATTACATTCTTTTAATCTGAAGTTCACCCTTTAGAATTCCCTTTATTGTGTGGTGGCAAGGCTTATTTATTCATTTGTCTTAAATGTCTGATTCTTAAGAATTTCATTTTGTGTAAAGAATAGTAAATTAAATATCATTTTCTGTCAATCTACAGATCTTCCTTCCATCTTTGGCGGTTGAGAAGTCTTGTATCAGACTGTAGCTTCTTAAAAGATACCTATCATTTTTCTCAAGCCATCTTAAAGATTTTTTTCTTTGATATACTATATTTTCATATGACACATCTAATTGAGAATTTAAAAAATATCCTTGGAATTCATTAGGTTTCATAAATTTGTCAATCAGTATTGCATATAAATTCTGAAAAATTTTCAGACATGTTTCTTTAGATATTGATTTCTTCTTCACATTTCTTCCTTTTTGAGAAGGTCTAAAACATATGGTCAGACACTGCAACTTCTTTTTTTACCTGTGTCTACTTTGTAGTTAAGCACATCCACTGAGTTTTTAACTTCAGTTCTAGAATTTCACTTTAGTTTTGTCATGACCACTGTATTGACTTTTGTAGTTGTCAGTCGCCTGATTAAATGTTTAGACTTGGTACTTATCCACGTGAACATGATGTAAGTGTTTCATCTGTGCTTAAAAAATTTAATATTTGAAGTTCTTGTGATTCTGCTTCTACTTTTTCTGTCTTATTGTTGATTACTAGTATTCTTAGTTATCTATAATTGCATGCATGAAAAATTTTTTGTAGAAATAACTTCAGGAGTTGGAACATGTTAGCTTCAATAGAATACTTTTGTAATTTGTTCCTACTCAGGAGCTGGGTACTCCAGAAGCCTGGCAAAATATTAATAAACACTGAAGGTTTTTCTGGGCCACTCAGGTAACTTGCAGCTGGGCTCAGTTCTGCATATATGTGTTCAGGCTGGTTTATTTGACCCTTACTCTAAAGCGATAGCCCTAGGGGTCCTTGCAAAGTGGAGGAGCTATTTCAGGGTCCCCATCCTTTGAGCCCATTTTGCTGAGTCTGGATGTTATTCCAAATCTCCAGTCCCCAATGACTTGAAAAACAGTCTTCATCTTTTTTAAGTGGATTAAAACTATGTAAAAATTCATCAGGGTAAGTATTCAGAATGAAATTGCATCGCACTGCTACTTACTACTATTCAATATTATAGTTTTTCTAATTAGTTAAACAAACATGAAACAAAATTTTTAAAATATTTCAGCAAAAAAGAAAAAAGAAGCAATTTCAAGGAGCTAAAGAAATGTCCATTTGGAAAAAAGGTCAAGCATTCAGCGATTCATTAGTTCAATCAATAGTTTCATTGATTTGTGTCAATTATATGGAAAGTAGTAACTGAACCAGATTTTGCTATTTCGAATACTCTTCTAGTATTTGAATAATTACTAGAATAATTTTGGAGGTTTTCTAAGATAGATTAAATGTTTAAGTAAAGGCTTTTTCAAAGTTAAGTTTATCAATTAAAGGCAATGGCAATCATAGTGTTGAAATAATAATGAACATCCCATTAATGAAAATAAAGAAAGCACTTTCTAAATTATTCATTTGAAGTTGTGAATATTGCTTTTGAGCCACCTAAGGTTATTCTGATTTTGGTTTCCTGAGTAAAGTATTTCCCTGATAGAAAATAATTTTATGTATTTTGTTAAAACATGAATATGTTAATTATTTACATATGTAAAAAAATGTATATGGCTTGAATGTTTCTGTTTTATAGATATATCACCCAAATTAAATAAACCAACTTACACAGTTCTTCTCTATCGAGAGATTGTGCACCACCTCCAAACAAGCCTTTAAAGAATCCCCTGTTGGGTGCTTCAGGTGTTTCTACAGGAGTGAAGAGTTCACCCAGCATTTCCTTTAAAATCAAAACAAATTGTAATTGTTAAAGTGTCAGGGAAACTAAAGTATAATTTACAAAATGATCACGGTAAACTCTTGAACTGAAGTTTATAACATTACCTGTTGAGAGTCACAATTATTGATTTGAGCACATTTCAAATGATCAGATATAGAACATCCACACTTATTCAAATAAGGAATTTCTAAGACTAAATTCACTGCGACAACTGGCTACTTGCTCTTTTGATAGATTACTTTCTTTGCCTTACAGGCAATGATAATGTTTCTACTTTAAGGAGAGTCTTTTTTTTTTGCAGTTTTTGGCCGGGGCTGGGTTTGAACCTGCCACTTCTGGCATATGGGGCTGGAGTCCTACTCCTTTGAACTTACAGGCGCTGCCCAGGAGAGTCTATTTTTTAAGACAAAGTTTAACATACCTCTAATTATTAAAATTTTTTTTTATTGGATTAATAACTTGGTCTTATGTTAGAAGAAAATTCTCTACTAGCAAGCTTAAAAATCTGGAGTGATAATGATGATATACAGTTCTAGAATTATAAACTTTAGCTTATACTGATTACATAATCAGTAATTTTGACATATTAACTTCTTTTTTCATAAACATATACTAGGAAGAGGAATAGGCCCACATACACTTGGAATTTCAGAAATCTGGCAGGAAGATGAGAAGCCTTCTAAACTGACAAGATTTTTCTGAAATTACTGTCAATATACTTTAGTGAAAGTCAATCAGGAGAGAAGATTGCTGATGTGTTACTGATTTTGCTGACAATACGTCAAGAGGCAGGAAGAGTTTCTGAAGCCAAGGATGGTAACAATGTTATTTACAAGGCGGCTTTGGGAAGCTGTCGAAGTGAATTAAAAATGCACTGTAGCTTTGGGGTTGCACTAGTGCCCACTAAAGAGCAACAGTCATCACGTAAGAGCGAGTACACTCCTGACGCCAGGTAAGGAGTTCTGCTGTACTCTGGTATTACATTATTAGAGTGCAGGTGTGTATTTTTCAGGCTTTCTTCCTTAGGGCTGGGCTAGGAAAGTTGCTAAGGGATGTCCAAAGATTTCTATCTTTAGACATATCCATATTAATCCCATCGCTCTAAGCAGATTGCAAATGGAAGGAGATAATTATTAATACCACACAACATAGTTTTATTTGTAACACTTGAAGCCCTTACATTTTTTTTGTCTTTTCTCTGGATTTCCAAAAAGTAGAATAAACCTAGAATGAAAAACTTCCTAAATTTAACAAATCAAACTCCTTAAAACCCACCATCGAATATATGTACTGTTACCTATTATGATACTGTTATAGACTTTCTGAAAAAGGTCATTTCAGGCATATTTCCAGTATTTTTCAACTGTATTTTGCTATAATTTAAACTATATCTACTAAATTGATACATGAGTCATTATAAAAGTTTGAGATACACAAAAATCAAGAAACATTAAGTCCATGCAGATGGACACAAATGAAGCCATGGGAGGAGCCACATCGTAAACCGAGCAAGTGGACACTTGCACAGGTGAGTCAGAAAGGACGCTGCCGGCTATGTTTCTCAGAAGTAAAACATGGGCCCGAACACAGTCTCTCCCAGACCTTTCATAGTTACCTACATATAACATAATAACAACCACAATGGCAACACAGCTATTCCTGAGTATCTTTTATGCTAAATCAAAAGAATAATGTGACATACAGTGATAGTTTAAAGATATGTTATTTAAAAATTTACTTCATCTTAGAATCATGATTTATCTTTCTTGATTTATTTGGTATTTAATGAGTTTACAATTTTACAACGGTAAAATAAGAAATATAAAAAACCAGAATTTATGAAGAGTTACTGTATTCCAACTATAGAATGACTATAAACTTTGAAACAAGATGAACCTGGGTTTGCTTCTCATTTCTGCCTTTTATTAGCAGAAAAATCTTTATAATTCTTGAAATAAGGTAGTGTTAGCCATTCAACTTTGTTCTTCTTCAGAGCTATTTTGGCTATTTTAGTTACCTTTTATTTGTATATAAAATTTAGAATAAACTTGTCCATTTCTATGAAAACAATTTCCACTGGATTTTGATTTAAATTGCCTTGGGTCTACAAATTAACTTTGGAAGAATCAACATCTTAATATATTCAGTATTCTGACCCATGAGCAAGGTACATGTCTTAATTTACTTAGGTCTTATAAATATCTTATATTCAGTGTAGATAGAGGTCTTTCACATTTTTGTTAGCTTTATCTTCAAATAACCCATACTTTTGCTGCTGTTGCTGCTGTTGTAAATCACATATTTTAAATATCAATTTTCAAATGTTCATTGATTAATAGTTTTATGAAATAAAATTCCTTTGGTATGCTGGTCTCATATCTCAAATTGCCAAACTAAACTCACTTATTAATTCTAGTAGCTTTTTGGGTAGATTTCATTAGATTTCCTATACAGATTATCTATCATGTCATTTATGAATAAAGATACTTTTACTTATCTTTTTCCAACTGGGACTTCTTTTTTTTTTTTTTCTCCTCACCTGAATACTCCAGGTAGAAGTTTTACAACACTGAATATAGGTGGTAAGAGTGAACTTTCCTTTTTAGTTCCTGACTTTAAGGAGAAAGAATTCAGTATTTTATCATCAAGTATTATGTTAGATTCTTTAGGTTCCCTTTTTTTCCTTGTTGAGACTTTAATCAGAAATATATGTTAGATTTTGCCAGCTTTTTCCTTTCTTTTTTTTTAGTTTTTCAGTATGATGAATTACATTGATCAATTTTTAAGTGTTAAGTCAACTTTGTTTTTCTGGAATAAATCTCACTTGGTCATAATGTTTTACTCTTTTGATATAATACTGAATTCAATTTGCTAAAATTTATTTAGAACTTTTGCATTTAAATTTGTCAGGGATGTTGTTGTATATGTAGTTTTGTTCTTGTTGTTGTATATGTAGTATGCTCTTTCGCTGGGCTGGAATGCACTGGCATCAATCATGGCTCACTACCAACCTCAAACTCCTGGGCTCAAGTGATCCTCCTGCCTCAGTCTCCTAAGTAGCTGGTATTACAGGTGCACACCACCATGTCTGGTTAATTTTTAAATTTTTGTAGAAATTGAGGTTTTGTTTTGTTGCTCAGGCTGGTCTTTCACTCCTGGCCTTGATCCACCTGCCAGGCTTGGCCTCCTAAAGTACTAGGATTACAGGCAGGAGACACCATGCCAGCCAGTATTTTTTTCCCCCCCTTCTAATGACTTTGTCTAGTTTAGGTAGCAGGTTAATGCTTGCTTCATAGAATAAGTTGAGAAACATTCCCTTGTTATAATTTTTGGAAAAACTTATGTAGAACTGGTATTATTTGTTCCTGAAATGTTGATAAAGTTCAAGAAAGAAGCCATCAAGGTCTGGAATATTCTTAATCCAAGATTTCTAATCTCAATTTTTTTAAAAACAGATATAGGAGTATTTACATTTTTTTTGAGTGAGCTTCAATAATTTGTCTTTCAAGAAATTTGTTCATTTACCTAAATTTTAAAATTTATTGGCATAAAGTTATTGTAATATTTCCATAATATCCATTCTGTATCTACACTTCATGTAAAGACACTTCATTCATTCTTGATATTGGTAATTTATAACCTCTCTCTTCATAATCAGTATGACTTGAGATCAGTTTTATTAATCTTGTCAAATAACTAGCTTTTGATTTCAGTGATGTTTTTCTATTGTTCCCCGTTTCACTGTTTTCTACTTGGATATTCATTTTCTTCTTTCTGTTTACTTTAGATTTAATTTGCTCATTTTCCGTTTCTTAAGGTGGAAGCTGAGGTGATTGCTTTGAAACCTTCTTTTCTAGTTTAAGTGTTTTAGTGCTATAAATTTTTCTCTAACTTTATTAAACACTCAGTTTTTGTTTGTTGTTGTTGATATTCTCTCAAGTTCACTAATCTTTTTTTTTCCTGCAATGCCCAATTTTCTCTTATTGCCATTTGGCATATTTCACACAAATTTTAGTTTCTTAAATCTAGAAGTATTCTTTTGTATCTTCCATGTCTAACTTTTTGAAAATATGGAATACAGTTAATAATAACTGTTTTAATACCCTTCTGTGCTAATGTAACATGTAAGTCCTTTCTGGTTTGGTTTCTATGGATTATTATCCTCAGTATGGATCTTTTTCTTCTTTGCATGCCTGGTAATCCTGTGACTCAACTCCAGACACCATGATTTTTACCTTATTGGGTGATTGGAGATTTTTGACTTCCTGTAAGTTTTCTTGTGCTTCATTCTGATAGGAAACATTTTTATACTTTCGAGTCTTGCTTTTTAATTTGTCAGGTAGGTCTTGACCAGTGGCTGAATATGACCACCCAAGGATATCAGGTCCTAATCCCTGGAATTCTACAAATGTTACTTTGTAAAACGATAGGGTCAAAGTAGATGTGATGAAGTATCTTGCCCTGGGGAAACTTCTGGATTATCTGGTTGGGTTGTAATACAATAATTTATGGCATTGAAGTTGGGACGCCTCCTTTGTTTACTGATAGTCAGGGATTACTTTGCTTCCTTGTTTGATGTCCAATAATTTGAAAACCATTGTTTTATGAGTTTTGTCTACTTTTCTCAGGGTTGTTTCAGGCAGAGGTCCCTATTATTCCATCTTGCCTGTAAATTACATTAATGCTTATAGGCAATTACTTTATTTTATATTTTTGGCTGAAGTTAAATGAATGTATAATGTAAAAGGGCAATCAAGAATCCAAGGAGTAATGTTTATAAAGCTCACAGTAGTCTTCATTCAACAAACTTTTATCAAGACATTATTTCTAATAAACAAAATGTCACTATTGCTCAAAAAAGGCACTTTATCACAAACTCCTTGAAGAGAGTTCTTTGTTCTTTTATCTCGGTATCATGAAGGCACATAGCATGTATAGTATGTCATTTCACTGAAAAATAAATAAATAAAAGTTTACTATAGCTGCTACTGAATTAATATTATTTTAATAATATTAAAGAAAACACTGGCCAAAAGATAGAATAAACTAATCCCAGAAAAGAGATAAAATTTAGATTTTTGAATAGTTGAATTAAGACCACTTTTCAGGTTGAAATGAATTCAGAATAGTTTCAATTGCCCTTATTATTTTTCACTATAACATGGTACTGCTGAAATGCTGAAAGGAAAACTTTAAGGTATATCCTTCCCATAAAAAGAAAAATTTTAATTCAGAAACTGAGGAAGTCTTTAAAAAAATGATTTTCACTTTAATGTAGATAGTAACTTATATCTCAAATATGAGATATGCACTTATTTTACTCTTTAGGTTTATAATATCATTCAGGACTAAGTTTATAGAATAGTATAGCTTACTGAAATAACAACAACATTTGGCATTTATTAAGCTCATTGACAAGTACGATGCTAAGTACTTTATATGTATTGTCTGTGCCCTCTGAGATAGAAATTATTTTTAATCCTAATTTCAAAGATGATGTTCAGGGACATTAAGTAAGTAATTAAGGTCACATAATTGTCTACAAAGGCTGTTGAATTCAGTCTCCCTCACTCCAAAGTTCATGTTCTAAAAACAATAAGCCTAAGTAAAATAGAGTTAATTAATAGCAAATTTTTCATTATACAGTTCCTTTAGATAGTAGTTTCTTCTAAATATCAAATGTCAATCAATATTTTAGCTCAGTATTTTAACAGTACTTTTATTTTGAAATGTGAAGCTAAACTGAATATTTGTAAATAATCACATAACATACTCAAATACTAAAAAACAATGGTTCTGTATTTAAAAAATTTGTTTATAGCCTCTCAAAAATAGATCAACAAAAACACTTGGAGAAAAAAAATGATCAAATATTTTTTCTTACATGTGTAAATTTCATTATAAATATAACATATTTGAGATGGGATCACATAATTTGCCCTAAAATAGATATAATTATTTTCACATTAACATACTTGTTTGAAAAGAATTTGCGTGTGTATGGGTGTGGGTGTGTGCAGAAGATGTTCATTTTATGTGGAGAGTACAAAATGTATATAACATTTCATCTCTTTTTGCTATCAGTGGAAAGACAAATATTGAGCAATAAGATGAAGCTGTTCTTTAAAAAAAAAATCTGTGGAAGGTATTTTAATTACGGGACTCTCAAAGCATGTGCTCTGGAAGTCTAATTAAAAGGTTTTAGATTTTCCATGTGGGCTCATTTGTATACTTCCATGAGAATAAGGGATGGAGAGTATAAGGGCCTTGAGAGAAAAGTTCACCTTTGAAGAAATTACAGCAATACCTTTGATATTTACCTGAAGATTTTCACAGGTTTCTTGACTGTAAGTAAGTCTTTGGATTTCTGTAGGTGAAACCAGATATAATGCTTGTCCATTGTTGGTGAAGCAGAACGTTCTGGCTATCCTCATGTTGGTAAGGGGCAGGTAGTACACATCCAATAGAGGCCTTAAACTTGGCAAACTTAAGGAAAAAATTAAAAAAATTATTAATAAAGTAGGTTTTAGTCTTGAGCTAAAAAAGGCAGAGACTTTATAAATCTTATGATTTTGTTTATATACTTGAGTGGGAGATAAATAATGTATTTCTTATATACTTGTTCACCATTAACTGAATGAAAATAAATTCTCAGTGGATCAGACTATAGACAAAAAAGGTATTTCTTTCAATATAGTTCTGCAACAAAATTCGAGAGAGAAATGCTGTATCTGTGTTTAAAAAAAAAAATCCCTTACCTGAAAGCCATAATGTGCCCATTGGCACAGAAACAGGCAAGGCAGATGCTGTTATTCAATGCTACAATATCTCCGCGAAGCACAAATGAGGTCTCTGTAATGTTCTGCTTATACACACAGTTCTGGGTTGGCAGTGAGATTACTTTTGCTTGCTTTTCAGAACATATCACTGCGTACTGGTTTTCACTAATTTCCTGAGAAGAGGAGGGGGATACTGAGACAGGTCGCCGTTTTTTCAATTTTTCCTTTTCATCTTTTTCTTCAGGAATATTGTGTTCCTTCCAGGGTTCATATGCAGGTGGCATTAAGCAGCCCGTGGTATCCAGAAATGCCATTCTCAAGATTGCACCTTTTAACCTCAATATAGTGCCTAAAAACAGAAGTCTAGTAAATAACTTTTTTAATACCCAGAGTAAATATGTTTATCCCTACTGTGACATATGTAATAGACACTCAAAAATACATTGAATGCATAATCAACTGACAGTGTACACAAGCTCATTGACAGGATTCAAACTCAGAGCATGATATTTATGAGCCTGGAAAAACAAATCATCATTATATAACTTTAACAAATTAATTAATGCCACTAACTGATCATTCACAATATAATTAATTGGGAGAATTCTGCAAACATATATCTGTCCCTCAGATGAATAAACAACGCACATGCGGGGAGATCTGGAACTGTCTCCTCCCAACCCCAGCAAGGGCACTCCCAAGAAGTTTGAGAGCAGGCGGATGGCATCTGTGGTGCTCCCAGCCACAAGGGGCTGCACAGCGCTGGAAATGTGCCCTGTCCGAGGGAGGTGGACAACTGCAGTGTACTCTGAGGGGGTTCACACATACACCACTTCAAGTTTAATACTCCCCAAATTAAACATAAACTATGCTAATAATTAAAAAAAATAATCACATGCTATAATGATAATATTTTGGATATAATATGGTAAGTACGTTATTAAAATTAATTTCACCTATTTTTTACTTATTTTAATGGAGCTCCTTGAAAATTTAAGTATGTGACTTGCATTCCACTTCTAATACTACTGATGCAAAGAGCCAATAAGAAAAAAAGTCTATGTGTTTCTAATCATTATCTCTAAAATCACAACTTCCTTTTAAATTATTTACCAGTGAATGTCAGATATATTCAAGGTTTTATTTTGGCCAGTTTACAGTCTGAATTTATAGATTACATTTCTTGACATGCTTTAACTAATGGTACCCTTTTAGTCCCATATGCTTGAGAAAGTACAAATAGGCTTTATGCTCATTTCTAAATAAACTGATAAAATTAATACAGCGAAAGGGCGAGTAGAGAACTGGTTTAGCCTTCCACTTCTTATTTTAATGATTTTTTTTCATATTTTATTATTTAAATTTACATAATGTTTTATAGCTTACAAACATTTTTCCATAAATTATTACCCTTTATTTCTAAGAAGAGTTCCTGATGTTTTCTCTAAAATTTTCTAAGAACAAAAATATTCTTTTCTTTTTCCTTCCCATTTTTATGGTTTGTTTATTGTAGGGTGGCCAGATAAAATGAAGAATGCCTAGTTGAATTCAAATTTCAGATAAGCAATGAATAGTTTTTACTATAGGTACACCCCAAACACTACATATTTTTCCCAGCCTAAATAAGACACATTTGTTACTTTCATTAAAAAAGTGTCTTTTAAGATGCACCATAGGTGTGGCCCCACCCACTACCCTCCCTCCCCCCTAACCTCCTCCCTCCCCTCCTGAATCAATAAACAAACTTTAGTTTTTTCTTTGCTTTTCTTTTTGAATAGCAAGAGAGATGCTTGCACATACTGATCTTATTTCAGAACTGCTTATGTAGTTTTCTTAGTTTTATAAGTATGTTTAGAATGATACTGTTTAGAAAGTGTAATTTTCATATAATCCATGTGGAATATCCCTTAAAATTTTTTGTTAGTTTTGTTTGTGTGTATGTGTGTAATGTCCTCAGCTTTTTCATGATTTATGAGCATTATTAAATCAATGAAAACAGTAAAAAACGATTTAGTACTCAGTAAAAAAAAAAACAAACAAAAATGTATCTTTCATTTGGCAAGAAAATAATTGATACTTTAAGCAATTTGGTAGAAAAATAAAAAACAAATGATAGTTACAATCTCACAGCTTTAATCAACACCTCAAAAAATGTTCTAAAGCTAACTTTTTTTCCATGATCGCTTTATTTTTTATTCTAGTCCACTCAAAGAGTCTTTCTGCCTTTAAAGTTTCGATAAGGTTAGCTGATTAATCCGTGCTAATTTGAGAACTGTTCATAGCACTTATAAAGTTCTAGTATGTGGATTTTTAAAAATTGAGCCCCAAAATAACATTTAAATATATGCTTATCCCGTAGCTGACTGGGTTTTAGCATGTTTCCCAGTAGAATAGTGGGAACTGCCTTAAAATGGAAAATAATAGTGGAAAAAGTAGACCATTTAAAATTCTTAAGCATAGAAGCTCATCTCCTTGAAAATACCTCTTTTCTCACAGCTCCAATACAGATAATGTGATGTGTCATCGACATATTTTTAAATAACCATCTTATTAAAAATAACCTCAAATATCCTACCATTGAGAAGAAACTAAAAGGTTCCTTCTTATCAATGGAAATTATCTTTACGTCAAAGAATTATAGCTGATTCGATTTTATTGTAAGCTAGATAGTATATATAAATACTGCAGTTAGTAGTAAGTCATCTATATTTAATTCCTCTTCATCCTTATTATTTATTTTATTTACTGGAAACAAATGTTTTCTTACACAAACTGGCATTTCTAGTTGTAGAAAATTTAGAAACAAGAAAGGAAAAATTACCTCAAATCTTACCAACCAATGATAATTCCTGTTGACATTTTTATTTTCATCTTTCTAGTTTTTGTATTTCTCTACACATATTTGATGGTTACTAAGAAGTGCGGTTTGTAAGAATATCCTAAGTAACATGGTTTTCTTTAATAACCAAGTGTACAGAATATACTCAAGTTGTTACTGAGCTGAATTAATAAATGAAACTGTCTACTTAATGTGAAGAGAGTTCAGAAATGATAATTACATTTTAATTATAAACTCAAAGAGTTGTAAAAGTCCACCATGCAAACCAGAGATACATTAATGAGCAAAATCATGATTGTTTCTATCTAGATGAGCACAAATGAGTAGTAACCAAAACCAGAATTCTTAAGTTAATTCCACACCTGACACTACAACATTTGATAAAATCCAATCTCATTTTCTCAATATATGAGACTACAAATTTAAAAATATGGTTGCTATTATCACCTGATCCTAATACTTCAAAGAAGAAAAATAATCTCAGATTTCACACTTACAGATGAAAAAAATCCAATGTAGTATGTTTAAAAATATATTTTTCTGCTTTTCTTCTAAATATGTACCAATCTTTTGCTTGTAGAATATAATATAGGTATCAGGAACGAATTATTATAATAATTTTCTTTCCTTTTTTAGGTAGTAATTACACATGATCCCATAGTTTAAAAAAAGTGTAACATCTGAATGGCTGTATAAACAAACAAAATTCTGAAATCTTATGTATTCCTTCATTTAAAGCTTAAGTCTGTCACTATCTCCACATACTTTACATTTTGGAATTCTAAGATCAAGTGAAAAACAAAAAGCAAAAGCTTCTATGAAATCAGTTTCATAAATTATACCTGTAATATAACTTAAGTGTAGCACCAGGACAGATCATACGTACCACTTGGAGACACAATTACTGGCTGGAGAAGTCTTTGTTCTCCTGCCGGGGGAAGGTTCAATGCAATGACAAGCACTGTTCCTAGAGTCGTTCCAACCCACAGACAAGGGGAAGGAGATGAGTCCGCCTTTCGAGTAAAAGTCTCACAGAAATGAAGAGCAGAGATGGCTTCTCGCGATTCTTTGTCAATGCTGGTTACACTGGAACTTCGTGATCGGCTGAAGGAATTATCTTTTACATCTGAAATGGTTTAAAGTGTTGCAAGATTGCTCACATTATAAAATTTCATTTTGGGGGTATAAATTTGGTCTTATAGTCTGCAAAAACACAAAACCTATAGCATATTTAATTTTCTTTTAGTTGATCCTTAAACAACAGGGGTTTGAACTGCATGGGTCCACTTGTGTGTGGATTTTCCTCTGCCTCTACCACCTGAGACAGCAAGACCAACCGACCAACCCTCCTTTGTCTTCTTCTCAGCCAATCAACATGAAGATGGCAAAGACGACCTTTGTGTTGACCCGCTTCTACTTAATGAGTAGTAAACACTGGGTTTTTCTTCCTTGTAAGTTTTCTTAATCACATTTTCTTTTCTCTAGCTTACTTTATTGCAAGAATAAAGTGTATAATACATACATCTTACAAAGTATGTGTTAACAGACTGTTATGTTATCTGCAAGGCTTCCAGTTAAAAGGAGGTTGTTATTAATTAGGTTTTGGTATATTCAAAGTTCTATGTGGATTTAGGAGGGTAAACATTCTCAATCCCCCCATTGCTCAACAGTCAACTGTAATTGAAAAGAGCAACTATTTATTTTTATGCTAATAAATTTTCCCTTTTGCTTAGAAACAAAATGCAAATGCTCAAATCCGCACTCCTCAGAACTGAGTTAGGTGTATCCCAATTAATTTCTGAATGTGTGACCCTTAGTATTCAGGCAGTCTTTTAAATCTTAGCCCTTATCACCTTCTTTTTTAAGGTGCTCTTCTTTCCTTTGGCAATACAATTACTAATTAGGGAGAGCTAGTCAAGTGTGGACCTTTTCAATTTTCCACATTTAAAAAATACATTTTAGAAGTACTCTGATTCTACCCTCAAATTTACTATATGATGGATCTTTTATTTTTTTCCAAAATCTGTCCATATGAAAAATGGGGCAGATTCAATTTTAAAAAATTAAGGTTCCATTTTTCTTAAATGCCAATTTTACTATAATCAACATTCAATTCAAGGTATTTTCATCAAAATGTACAACTGCCATCTGGCTCATTCTTGTTGCCAGATGTATTCCCTTTCTCCAGCTTTGTCAGTAATGACAGAGATATTTTACAATTATACTAATAAACCTTCTCTCACCTTCAACTACCTTGTGGCCAGTCCTTTTTCATCTGAAATGCTTATTGGACTTACTTTTCCTGTTATTATGTATCTCACTATGCAAAATCACAATATAGCCTTCCCCAAACCACTGAATTCCTCTAACGGCACAATTTATGACACCTTTCTTCTTGTAGGGGGCGACATTCAGGATCAGCACAGTTTTGAATCCACCCTTTTGGTTTAACTATACTTGATGCAATGCCAACCCCCTGGTATTTTACTATAATGTTTTGTTTCCTCCTCTCAGTTGCCAATCTACTTCCATTATCCTAACTTCAGGCTCTTACCATCATTTAACTTGGATGATTACCCACCGATGTCCCCACTTATAGTCTCTCGCTGTAAATTTTATAAGGTATGGTTTTAATTCTGCCACTTTGATTTTAAAAAAAACCCACACTGGCTCCTCTTTATCTATTCATTTCATCATGCTCATAATCTTACTCAAGTTTTTAAGACTTCACAAAATATATTTAACCTGGCCCTAATTTCCATTGCTGCCCTGCTTCATTTCATTGTGGGAAATAAAGGGAGCCATTCGATTGTTTCCAAATATAATCTGCTTACTTACTTTTAGGCTTTTGTTTGTGATTTCTGATTGGTGCCCCTTCATTAGCCCATTCTCTGCCTGTCAGGATTCTACTCATTTTCTGTCTCAGGTATTGTCATCTTTCTAAAGTTTCTGCTTATTCCTACAACCATACATAGTTCCCCTCCCATTTGAATCACTAAAGCTTTGTGTAAGTATATGATGAAATTATATTACATTTATTCATAGTCATTTCTAACTTGTTTCATAGCCCACTTGAAAGTGACTGTAAGGATACTGTCATTTTGATACCCTGCAAAAATTTAGCACAGTTGTATGTAAAAGTTATTCACTAAAAGCTTTAATTAAAGACCTATAAAGTTAAGAATATCTACCAATCTGTCTCTGCTACACCATTAGAATACATTAAAATTCCTAATAGCTTCTACTAGTCACAGCTAACAAATGACTATTCAATGCTACTGTGAAAGAAATGACTCTTCGTGTCATTAAAAACATTGAAAAACATGTTAAAGTTGCCTAAGTTGTATTTATTAAATAGAAATGTATAACCAAATCCTTATTATAACTTCTAAAAGATTTTTAGGATCAAATTTAGATTTACAGATTAAAGGTATTCCTCCAAAACAGTAACTAAAATGTTAGACAATTAAGTTCATGAACTGATCCTAGAAAAAGTGCTACATACTTCATTGGTGAATATCATGACAGTCACCAGATAGCCAAGGGAAGTACTTAGAAGGTGATTAGTGCGATATTCAGCAGTGAGGTATGCAGTATTTTTCCTAGAATGAGTTTGCAAACTTGTCAGACCTTGTTCGATAATAGCTCTGATGGCCTTTCCAAAAAAGTTCCAAAATTGATTTGAAGAGTTGACTAGGCGCTGGTGTTGGTGCAGATTCCCAAGGGCAATACTCTGAAGTTGACTGTAGTGATATTCAGCAATGAGGTATGTAGCAGTTTTTCTAGAATGAGTTCACAAATCTAATTGACCTCGTTTATGCAATATAATTTTGATTATAGCTAGCCTCTAAGAATAATACAATTATTAGCCATGTCAAAGGCATGGGTCCTTTCTAACTGTACTTTCTAAAAACTCTTTCTTTTGCCTTAGATTACATTTCCTATTACAGATTACAAAATAGTAGAAAAGAACTAACTGCAAATGAAACAACTTTCCATAATCAAAACTTCATTACTGGATCAGTTTGTAATATGATATTGATTATAAATAGTTATTAACTCTTTATGGCTTCCAATGTTATGTGAGTAAGATAACCAAAATTTTATTTTTCTTTCCAAATGACAAATAAATACAATTTGCTACATAAAGCACACATACAAGGTAAATGGACATATTTCAGTAGTAACCTAGTGGTAACAATATAAAACAATGATACAAAAAAATTTAGTAATATAAATTTCTTTTTATTATCATCACTATTTTTTGAGACAGGGTCTTGCTCTGTCACCCATGCTGGAGTGCAGTGACACAATCATAGCTCACTGTAACTGCAACCCTGATCTCTTGAATTCAAGTAATCCTCCCACCTAAGCCTCCCAAAGAGTTGGGACTATAAATTCATGCCATCATGCCTAAATAATTTTTAAAAATCTTTGTAGGGATAAGGTATCACTATGTTGCCCAGGCTGGTCTCAAATTCCTGGTCTCAAGCAATCCTTCTGCCTTGACCTCCCAAATTGCTGAGACTGTATCTATAGTCATAGGCCATTTCACCTGGCTGATAATATAGATTTCAATGCAAACTAACCTGTGGAAAAACTCTTACTGATAACTATTAAATTAAAATAGGTAATTTACAACCACCTATATTGCAAATGTTAATTCACAGACCAAATGAACAGTCTTTTACTATCATAGACTAATTTAACTATATAAAATCCATAAACTGTAACTGGATTTTTACTATATGACTTATCTATAAATATCAGATTACCAAAGAAACTCCTAAGGCTTGATCGATATGGAAAAATGGACTGAATAAGAATCAAGTTTGAAACTGATAATAGATAGGTTGTTTATTTTATTATCTGCTTAGAACTGTTTGAAAAAGAATTTAACAATTCATGAATTACACCTTTCCCTTACTGCTATTAAGTTAGGCATCGTGAGTCTCTTGTGAATTGAGTTTTAGAGATTCGTCAAGCTAAAAAAAATGTAATAAAATGTTTAATTTGCATCACGAGCAGAAGCGAAAATAGCTGTCATCAAACAAGGACTACCAAGGCCATCAAGACGCTGTACATTTATCACGTCACCAAATCCACATAACTATTTTTAAAAGTTTTACCACTACAATTAAACAAATTGTTAACAGAGGCTCAGAGAGGTTAAGCGACTTGCCTTAATGAGCAAGCTAGTCAACAGTAGAGTCAGGATTTATGTTCATGTTCAAATCTAAAACTTCCTGTTAGGCAACTTGGACAGTGATACCACAGTACATAGTATCATAGAGTTGGAAGGTTATGGATATTAACTGAGCATTGAAGTTCAGTCTTTAGATGCCAAAAAAGTACTTGGATATGTGATCTTTCTGACAGAAACTCTAATAAAACTTGTCATTAATACCTCTATCTAGCTTGACTGATAAAATCAATCATGTTATAAAATTACTGCTTTCATGTTACCCTCTGGGTATCTAGAACATTCTATTTGTACACATTACTCCCCTTCCCCCACACAGCCCTACACAACAAAATTCTGTATAACCAAATCAAAACGTGAAACCAAAAGATGAATTTGCTCAGCATAAAAATTAGGATAAGAAAGCAATTTACACCGAGGTTTAAACAATACATTGATTTTTGCATCCTTTGTATAACGTTTGAAAAGTGACTTCAGAAGTATAACAATATCCTCCATGGTTCTTGAGGTGGGTCATGGGATCCAGGGGAGTGAAGCTATAATAAAAGTGCAGTGGTACATAATTTCCAAAGAGCAGAATGAATTCTATTCATGAAAACGTCCAGAACTGCAGGAACAGTCCAACAACCTTAGGTACTTTAGCAACATCTGGCAGTTTGAAACTATCAATATAGTTGGGGTTTTCCCCCATAGCCTCTCCAAATGGTGTATAACATAGCAGCCAAGAACTGCCACCAAAAAAGTAGAAGAGAAATTATTTAAGCAATGTATACATTAATCAAATTGTAATTGGCTTTGAGCAGTAGTTCTCAACCTTTCTAATGCCGCGACCCTTTAATACAGTTCCTCATGTTGTGATGACCCCCAACTACAAAATCATTTTCATTGCTACTTCATAACTGTAATTTGCTATTGTTATGAATCTAATGTAAATATCTGATATGCAGGATGTATTTTCTTTGGTCACAACCCACAGGTTGAGAATTGCTGGCTTAGGGCATTAAAATACCTGTGACCACAAACTAAATAAAGATCACATGTAAAAATAAGGAATACACACTTTGATTAAATTATTTATATGTTTTATAAATGTAATATTTAAAGAAATAATTGGTTATGATATTTCTGTAATTTTGAAATTGCTTCTAAACGTATCTAAGATACTAAGAGACACAAAGCCAGTTTAAGTAGTAGTAGTTAATGATAACTGAAATCATGGGTCTCTTTCAGAGGCTGATGAAAACTCTGGATCGTCTTATAAGGAAAAAATGCACAATGTAAGCCTCAGATATACTTGGGTTTGGGTTCAAATTACACCCTTTTTTTTTTTTTGTGAGGAGAACGACATCTTTTCTAAAATATATGCTACCCTATATCCTATGATTAATTCTTGTTCCCTCACACTGGTGATATTTCATAGTTCTACCAAGCTGTTTTTCCTATAAATGAAATACATTCCAAGCCTACTCTCACATAATCATAAGCTTTCTATCAATATAACCGAAGGAAGACTATGATTTGGAAATGCTAAAATTAGTATGTGTAAGACCAACACCTACATTTGTACTGTGCGTTAAGAAGTCAAGAATCTAAAGAATAAATATTGGGAAGGTAAGAGGGATGGGGCAAATGCAGGGACAAAACCTAATTATCTCTAAGACAGGAGTGGGTAAAATCATTATTAAGCAGTTAAGCTCCTTATTCAGTTAAAAGTAATAGAGATTTCTGAAATAAAATACTGATGAGTTTAAGCAAATATCCTGTTTTATATGTTATTTAATATATTATATAAAGTCTTATTTTCATCTTTATTGGTATGTCATTTATTCCTACCCAGGAGCTGTGTTTGAGCTGGATGTAGAGCAAAAATCAGTAAATACATTCACCCTACTTTCCTAGTAAGTTGCACAGAAATTTCTATAGAACAGCAGTTCTCAACCTGTGGGTCACAACCCCTTTTCAATAATGAAAATACATTGTGGCATTAGGAAGGTTGAGAACCCCTGCTATAGAAGAAGGTCCTCAACCTATTATTACCTAAAGTCAATAACGAGGACTCTTGAGAGATTCACTGTAATATATATAACTAGTAATTAATTTTTTAAAATCTAAAATTATAAAATTTTATGAATAAAATTCAAAATAGGCTTTTAGATGGTTAAATGGGATATAACTGCTTTTAATAAAAGTCCAAAGTTGCACAAATTTAATTTTAAACTGAATTCTGTTTAGAAATAAAGTATCAAGGGCTGAGAAAACACGTTACTTTTGTTTGTTCGAATTGGTATTATAATTATCTTTTATGATTAACAGATAGCATTCTAAAGGCTATTCCAAAGATGTTTAATGTTTAAACATCTTAGTCATTTAACACTTTATGGAAATCTAACTTATGGCAACTTAAATCTCCTGATTTTCTTGTTTGTCCTCCATAAATTACTTTCCAAAGTAATTTAGTTACTTTGAATATCTATTTAATTTACTTACCTAAGTCAGGCTTTAGGTCAGTAGGCAAGCTTAACTTCCTTGACATCTTTGCTGAAAAATAAAACGCATTTTTAAAAATCTGAAGAATATTTGATTCACACTTATTAACATCAACTGATTTTCAAGATAGAAGTGAATACTTTTATCACTAAATCTTGATCTAGGGTAAATAAATATAAGTAATAATATAAGAGGTGAAAAGTAAATCTTACTTTCAACTTTTTAGAAGTTTGCACTTACTTGATGTAATTAATATCTTTTTGTACTTGAAGCTCTCTTCAAGAAAGCTTTTTAAATTCTAACTTGTAATTACTGCTTAGTCTCATGGGAAAGGGCTAGGCTTTTCTAAGAGGAAAAAAGTTATTTCTCAGAAGAAAGGTGTTGTGGGTAAGAACAGTAGAAGCATAGATGAAGTTTGCGTCAGTGCCATAAAATTTTTCCAGCTCATCATCTTTAAAGATACGGGGCTCATTATCTTTAAAGGCAATTTCTAGATTATAGGACAAACCTATATGTAATATCAAATTAAAGTATTTGTTTACATCCTAAAAATATCTGATTCAACTATCAGTTGTTATAACATTTCCATTTACACTACAGTAAAAAAAACCCCTAAAATCATGTGTAATCTAAAATTATAGTATGTACGGAAAATGTAAACTATAGGTATTTTTATGCAGTATCAGAAAAACAAAAAAGCCAAATTACTGTAATTCACTTTCCATCCTCAAAATCAGTTATCTAGCACATGATTTAAAGTGAGGGGTTGTTTGGCTGTATATATTATGTTAGTGGTAGTGCACGCTAACAGAATAGTGCTTCCTATGTAAACATTTTAAAAAAGCACTTGTTAATAGATGAATGCACACATTGGGTTAAACTTTGGGCTGTTAGGAGATATTTAAAGCATAGACCCTGCTAGTCCATAAAGGTGCCATGTAAACAAAGTGAAATCCAGTCATAGTACATAACTTCCACATCTAAAAAAATGACAAATCCAATGTTAGGAAAAGAGGCATTAAGCAGACTGGAAAGAAGACTGGGATGAGGGTAGGGTGGGGAGGGACATCAAGTTTTTACCTCCCAGTTCTATTAAGCTAATCAGTATCTTTGAACTAACAATACTGGTCAAGTTTATGAATCAGTCAGCCCATTTTCACTGACTTAAATTTCAATTAATAGATGAAATGTAATACAAAACTAAAATAGACAAAATCTGTGGTTAGTGGTCTCACATACAAGGCTGGTATTTATGTTTGACAGCCAATACTCTTAATACCTTTAAAAAACAGGTCTAAAAAATGCAGTATGAAACACTTTGAAAGAATTCAGAGGCTTTTCATCAGATATCATATGCACAATCTACACAGCCTCATAAGTAATTATCTATATAATGCACAAAGTATCTGAAGCAGCAAATCCATCTAGCACCGTCCAAAGCTACTCAGAGAACCAGATGAGGTGGACACTCCTCTCTAGACCCCACTACTCTAATTTGATTTGGTAAGTTATCCGAGTCCTTGGAACCTGTGCTTTGCAAACTTGACTGCCATACCAGTAAACTGGAGATGTTAAAATGCACATTCTGATTTAGTACTCCCGGACTAAGACTTCAGAGACATTTTTAAGATGCTCCAAATAGACGCTGATGCAGCAACTTCAGGGTAGTAACTAAGATAAATCCATAAATCCCAGTATGTATACACAGTTAAGTCACAAAAAACATTTCTTAAAGAAGCTTCAATATCTAACTTGTAAAATGTGGAAGTGTAAAGTCTAGTGGTTAGGAGTGGGTTTGAAATCAGATAAGACTTAGTTTCAAA
The DNA here is from genome assembly GCA_963574655.1 of Perodicticus potto. Classification (NCBI taxonomy): domain Eukaryota; kingdom Metazoa; phylum Chordata; class Mammalia; order Primates; family Lorisidae; genus Perodicticus; species Perodicticus potto. Next base: position 29,202 of record CAUYRH010093926.1, read on the forward strand.
TCTCCTTCACCCAATTATTAGGTGTATAACCTTAGGCACAATATTACTGGGTCTGTCTGTACTTCACATTTCCTCATGTGTAAAATAAGGATGGATAGTTGTGAGGATTATATTAAGATGATGGAAGCAAAGAACTGAGCATAACTGTGCCTGGCACACAGCATGATTTAATAAATGTTATTGTTAATACATGTAATAAAATGAGAATATGACTTTTAATAAACTGTAAAACACCATACAGGTGAGCTATTACTATAATTTCAATAGCCTAATGTCCCTGTCCCTTCACTCTAATTCTACAGCAACATTCTAAGTAACTAAAACAAGAATATGAAAGAAACTTTAGGATAAAATATATAGAGTAGTGTGTAATACTATAGCTCAAACTCTCAAGTTCATTTCAAAAACTAAATTCAATGTATAGCTAAACATAACAAAGAAGAGAAATAACCTGAGTAATTTACAAGGTAAGCAAACAAGTTTTTCTTTAATTTAATCACTTAAAATATGTTAACAATTTTATCAATTAGAGGTGTATCTGAAGCTTTCAGATTCTGCTAAAAATTTTACTCCCGCAACATTTCTTTCTGAATTGTATCAGTGCATGTTTTTTGATCTTCCTTAGGATTTCTATTAGAAATAACTTTATTTAACATCAAATATTCTTAAAGATTTAAGTTAATCTCATAAAAGTTTTTTCTAGCACTATATTCAACTTCTTTAATATTGTAAAAATACGGAATGTAACTAATCAGCTTTCAAATAATTCTTCAGTTCATCAATTTCAATTTTTATTGAGGTTAAAACCCACACAGAAAATGATTAATAAGAGTTTTTGAGTACAATAATTTTACTGTAAATGTCACAAAAATTTTAATTATGTAGTCTATTAATTAATTCCTCCTGAGACACTTGGTGCTTGGATGTCCACAACCTGGCCAACAACTTAACCACAGTGTTCAAATGACAGACAGTTAACCCATACTACTTAATTATATTTGGATATAATTTTAAGTAATGTTTTTTGAATACAGAACTCGAAATGACAACATTAGAAAGGTTAAGTTTTATTATTTTTTATGTTAATTCTAGCTATCGAGTAGGATAAAATACAGAACTGAGAGTTTTCATCAGCAGAGAAAATTTTTGTTTACATGTGCAGGTACAGACTGTGACAGAAGGATATTTATTCACATATTAAATACTTATTGGGCGTGAGCCAGCAATGTCCCAGAGGCAGGGTCATGCTTCCTGGGAACTCATCACAGTGAGATAACCAAAAACTCCAACACAATACAGTGAGTGCTACTCAAACAGCCAAGCAAGCACAAGGGGGTGACTGGATGAAGCACACTGGAATTACAGCTATCTCAGTTTGGGACACTTATCAAAGACTGGGATGTAGAGGCAAAGTCAACAAGAGACTTTGCACATTTTCACAAAGCAAGATATTCCCCAAACACTTTATTTTGTTTTGATGCAAAATTAACATACAAATACAGAAATCTCTGATGTACATTCACTGAATTTTGACAATGTATACACTTGTGTAACTCAGATCCTTAGTAAAATATATAGTATTACTATTAATATTCATTATACAAAGGTTACTCTTTCTCATCCCCAGAAATTGTCATCCCTAGAAATAACTAGTGCTCTGATGCTTTTTCACTATAGTTCACTTTCACCTATTCTACAACTTCATATTGATGAAATCACGCTATGAACTCTCGTCTTAACGTGTGTTTTAGTATGATAGTTTTATAACTTCTTAGAAAAAATATTTTGAAGCTTCCATTCCTTTTGCAATGCACAGGAGAATGAATATACTTTTAATTAAAAATTTCACAGGAAATAGATTAATAGTTTCTTATTGTTCCCCATATACTTTTTTTTTTTTTTTTTTTTTTTGCAGTTTTTGGCCGGGGCCGGGTTTGAACCCACCATCTCCGGTATATGGGGCTGGCGCCCTACTCCTTTGAGCCACAGGCATGCCCCCTATATACTTTTGTATTTTTATCTTCAAGTTTTTTGGAATTATGTGTTCAAAATTTTTAGGATATTTGGGAAATAAAAAGAAATGGAAACAAAGATCACCATTAATGCCCACAGTCAAAAGCAACATTTTGGCATTATTTCCTGCCAATCACCTTTTAAAACCTCTTTTTCTTTATATAGTTGAGATAAGCTATAGCATAGCATTCTGTATGCTGCTCTTTTTCATTATTAAAACAAAAATGTTCTACTCATTAACTATTAGTATATTTAATGGCTGAACATTTATTTATATGGACACACAAAACATTTACCTATTTTTTCCCAATTTTCAATATGCACAGTAATAAAAAATGTTGTACATAAATATTTGCATATATTTTGGATTATGTCCTTAGGACGGAGTTCTACGGGGGGAATTAATGCCGTACAACTCTGCCAATCCCCAAGGTGTTCAAAAACAGGTTCTAAAGTAGTATATTTTGAAAGGGCATACTTCACAAACTTCTGTTTAGATGAAAACAAAGGAAAACATGCATTAATTTGGCAAAATGTTTATGTTCCAGCTCCCGACTATATCCCCTTAAAACTCCAGAAATTGTTCCATTTTCTTATTGTATTGAGTGTAGCTGAGAAACCAGAAGCCATCTGGATTACTCCTCCTTCTGAATGCTAACTTGTCTATTTTGCATAGATGCTTTTTGTGGGGCTGGAGTATTAGCAAGAGGAGGGAGATGAGAGGAGAGGAAGGGAGGGAAAAGATTTAAATCCTGAGATGGTGTCTGTCACTTGTTTCTTTTCCTTGAATGAAGAAGCATCTATCTAAATTCTTGCTAACTGGCAGAACTATGGCATGTCTAGCAAGGATTTGGCTTGAACAGCACCGGGGACTTGAGGTATGATCACCTACCTGTATCTGATTTCTGCTGAAACTGATTATTCATGTTTTCCTTTGATTTAACAGGCACTTTAGTATAACGCAGCAGTATAACGCAGCAGAATATAATGTCATTGCTAATATTTGAACTAAAATTTTAAAACATTGCCTAAAAGTGCATGTTAAAAAAAAATCATCTAGGGTGGTGCCTGTGGCTCAAAGGATTAGGGCGCCAGCCCCATATGCTGGAGGTGGCGGGTTCAAACCCAGCCCTGACCAAAAAAAAAAAAAATAAATAAACTAACATCCTACCAACCAGAAATAACCATTAAGATCAACTGAACACTCCTGATATTGTTCTTTGTATAAACATAGATGGCTATGGATAAATATTTGCAGAAAAATGTGATACTACATGCTTTAATGCAATAAATATTTGCTTTTCCTTAAATTTAATTACAGTGAAACGAAAAATCCCTGCTGTATTTCAAACATATTCTTCACTATAAGATAAGATCATTTCATAAAAGCTCTATGGATAAGAAAATGCACAATGAAAAACATTCAGATTAGGTAGTGAAGACTGGCTTTCAGCTATGAAAGATCAAGAAAATAGCCCCCACTTCAATGAAAAACATCCCTTCTTCCTGATTTTCATCAGCTATAATATTTTTTAACATTTCCAAGTTTTAAGACACATTGCATACTGTCACAGTTGCACATAGGTTTAGTATCAGTTCTATGTTTAAATGGATTTAAAGCTCATCAGGCTTCTGTAATACCAAGGCTCCACTTGTTGGGTTATTTTTCTTCAGTACTTAATTGCACACATTTCATCATGAGCTGTTTTTTAAATTAGTGTTATATTCCTTGACTTCTTTCATGGCTAGAAATGTCTGCCTTTGTACTTGAAACCTTTTTATGCTATTTACCTCTATTGTTTTTCCATTTTCTCTTTCATTGCTATTAGCTTCTTTGCTATTTCACTCCTTTTACTAACATGGGGTTTGCCGTTCTTCTAACTTAAGACAAAAACTTGTGATCACTGGTATCAAACTATTCTTTTCTGACATAGAAAGAAGCTGGTGTGAACCCCACACACATCTTGCAGCAGCTCCTGCCCACCTAGTACCCTGCTCTGCAAGTTCAGTCCCCTCAGCAGCCCAGAGCTCCAAGAGACTGCAGCTCCATTGGGCTCTACCCACCTTGTACAGCAATCGCCAAGTCTTCTGGAGCAGAAAGCTGGGGAGACTAGGTATTACCTCCTAGTTTTCCATTTTCTCAAAGGCGACAGTCTGTGAACGTGTGCTGTGAACTGCCTGCACAGAACAGGACCTGTTTTATTGCCTTGTTCTATGGGAGGCTAAGTTCCAAACCTAAGGTTTAAGGTTGTAATTTAGGCTAAAGGTTTGTATCTTTTCATTTTTATGACTTCTGGACAATATACCTGCTTTTGGATTTGGTCAACTTCCTTGACAGTAGGTCCAGAAGAGGTCCTGTGGAGAACATTTGTGTAGGCAGTTCTGGGGCTCGTAACTCTGTGCTCTGCTGTAACTTTGCCCAACAATTTTATGCTATTCATATTTCTTCTTCTCAGAAGTCTCAGAGGCACTTGCCAACAGATTTACCCTGCCAGGTGATTCTATTACAATTATCAAGAACCTTCTGCTCATGCCTTGAGGTTACTTGTCTTCTACTGTGGCCTTCAAACTGCAAGCATTCAATTTCAATGAGTTCTTGAAAGATACCATCTCTGTTTATTTCTTCAACCCTTGCCCAGGACTCTCTGTACCTTCTTTCCTTAGAAATCCTTTGTCACTAGCGACTATAAACTAGTTTTCTTTTTCCATACCTTTGTCCTTAACATAAACAATGGGAAAGATAGCAAAGAAATTTCTTCAATCCAAGGAAAACCAGTATCAGAGAAATGTTTAAGCAGATTGTTAAGCTGGGTCTTCCCTCTCTCTTCTTATAAACCTGAATGAAGACATCAAGCTGGCTGGTTCAGTAAAGAGCTGCCTTTGCCTGACAGAAATAAAGAAATTGTACCTGACCACAGCAATAAAGTTCACAATGCCAACTTTCAGCGCCAAGGAAAGATGCATCATGCCTAAGAGAAGAGAGTCTCCAGGCATGGGAGCTGCTTGGACAAGTAAATAAGTGAGTTTAAGCATGGTGGATGCTTTCAGTCCTTGGCAGCTGGAGAAATTTTCCTAAGTTTTCTCAACTGTGGATTGAGAAAACAGGAAATTTCTCAATTTGCTTCTTTGAACTTATATAGATGTTATGTAATTTTCCTTTAGTTTTTCTACCCTATGTTCATAATTTTATTTTTATAAGGAAGGTTTCTTGAAAGAAAGAAAAACAGAACTGTAACTTCACTTTTTAGAATGTGACATTTATAGGAAAAAATGGTTTAACAAAATAAAAGGTAAAAAGGCAGATAATTATAATCATATGAAGTTGCCACAAAAGCAAATTGTCTTAGTTTATTTACTGACAGTTTCAATAATTACAATAAAGTGATATTGAAAGAGTTTCAATAATTAGGATAAAATGACAATATCACTTTTCTTACCATATGCAGAGATTCAAAGCTACTCTTTAAAAATGGATAATGTTAAAATGTATTGATGTTAAATGAGGCAAATGGGATAATAAAGGGAAAAACTTAGCTAGCAAGATACGACAGGAATCTAAGGGGAAAAGTGGAACCAAGAACTGGAAGTTCTCTTTGTTTACCGCCCATACTTTAATAACCATTAGAACTATCAATGTCCATCTTCCATGCTAGAAGGTAAATTCCTTGAGTTCAGAAACAGAATTTATCTTGTAAAACATTGTACCTACATGTGTCCAGCATTTATGTGCTCACTAAACACAGAAATTAATGCATAAAGGAACAAAAACTGCCCCCGGAACCTCTATAGAAAGAAGATAACTTACTTCACAAATGATATAGACAAAGAGGGCAAACTGAATACAAGCCTATTAATCAAAAAGATGGTTTTTGGAAATACCCACAGAACACATAATCCATTACCTGAAACACAGGTAAATCTAACATAACAACATAATTAAACCTACAATATCTCAAAGAGAATTTTCTACAGAAAAAAAGGTATTATGTAAACCTAACGAAATAAGATATGGAATGAAATACTTCCCCTCAAATTTACATGTGGAAGCCCTAACCCCCAGTTCTTTGGAATGTGACTGTATTTAATTTAAAATGAAGCCCTTAGGCTGGGTCCTAATCCAATCTGAGTGGGGTTCTTATAAGAGGGGAAGATTTGGACAATCACACACTAGGGGCACAGGCAGGTACAGAAGAAAGACCATGTGAGGATATAGTGAGAAGGTAGCTGTCTGCAGGCCCAGAGAGGAGGCAGAAGAAACCAAAGCTGCTGAGACTTTGAATTTAGGTTTCCAGCCTCCAAGACTGTAAGAAAATAAATTTTGGTTGTTTAAATCACCTCGCCTCTGGTATTTTATAATGATAGCCCTAACACATTAATAAAATAAGTAAACTTCCACATTTACAGTTCTACTCAGATAATAGCTGACAGAGGTATTGTTTTCATAACATAACTTTTTTTTTTAAAGGACAGGGTCTCACTGTGTCACTCGCGGTATGATCATAACTTAGCACAACCTCAAACTCCTGTTCTCTGGTGATCATCCAGGCTTAGCCTCCCTGGTGGCCAGGACTAAAGATACATGCACTGCCATCTGGTGGCTAGGACTAAAGATACATGCACTGCCATGCCCAGCTCATCTATTTTTTAATTTTTATAGAGGTGAAGTGTTGCTATGTTGCCCGGGTTGGTCTTGAGCTTCCAGCCTCAAGGGATCCTCTCTCTTTGGTCTCCCTAAGAGCTAAGATTATAGACATGGCAACTGCACCTGGTCGAATAATATAAATTTAATTCAGACTAATGTTCTTTATATTACAAAGTAAATAGCAAATTATTTTTAGAAATATCATAAAGTTGTATAGTGAGGTAAGTGCACTCACAGTAAGTACTAAAATATGAAACACAAATAGACTTTCAAGCATATTTAATTAGAAAATTTGACAGAAAATTCATTCAAAAATAAAATTTAAACTTAAATGTAAAATATGCCAACACTCTTCACATTTTAGTTATCCTAAAAAAGAAAATGAATTCATTAGAGGAACTCAGATTTGTATAATAGTTTTGAAGTATCTGCCTATATAGTTTAACTCTTGACCAATTATGGGTAATTCTTTTCTCCCAAAGTAGGAGATACTAAAGTTACCCGAAAAATTTTTATCATTGCACACTTCCTCATCTTCTCTTTCAAAATAAGATTCTATTCTTTCAACAGCCATATTGTGGAGTAAACATAAAGGTAAACTTCTATAGATTCAGATTTTGGTTTGAATACGAAGACTCAAATATCAGCACCATTTTGAGTTTTATAATAAATTAAATAATTTAAAAACCTAAAATACTACTTAATTACCTCAATATATACCATTTCATTCATATGGCAACAAATTCTAAATGGACCTCTGTGAATTTATTTTTCAACTAATAAATATAAAGGAATTGGGAAGATAACACATGAATAAGCAATCACATAAGAAATTTAAAAGTAGGTGCACATAAGAAATTTAAAAGTAGGTGCTTGAGTATGAGGTATGAGCAAAGCTATCGTAAAGCAAGAATCAAGACATCCAGATCGCAGTCCTGAGTAGGTCACTACTGCTCTGAATGTGTACACACTTCTTTAAAACTATTTCTTTTCTTGAAAAATAAAGGGTTAAAACTGTTTGCTTTAAAACTGTCTGATTTAATGAGTCAGTGATTTAGAATAAAATGATGAGATTTTACTTGTATTAGAAGATTTTAATTTATAAAAGGAATTACTGAGACTTGTGTGAGTGAACTGATCAGCATTATCTTCATTTAAATCATCTCCAAAAATTACTCCAGTTTTTGCTTAGAAAGAAAGTTAATCATTACCTAGAAAATATGCTAACTGAGAATTTGAGAGATGAAAAGAACCATGGAGGTATAATCTATTATTAGCTATTATTGGCTATTAATAAATGCCACATGAAAAAATTTCTGGTACAGTGAACTTAGAAGGTACCCAATGAATGCAGCTATTATTTCCAATTGTTTGGGATGGTGCTCCTTTAAGTTACTATATCATTACTGAGTTTTTTCCTTTAGTATTATTTTTCCCACATAGCCCCAAGTAATCAGTTAATTTGAAAATCCTTCCTTCTATATGAAAATGAGTAATAAAGTGGGACAGGGGCCAGGTCAATGATCCAGCTAGACAACTATTTAAGCATAAAAAAGAATCGTAATAGATCTTAATCTTTAGAAAAGGTTAATCATGTAGTTTCAATTTATCAAACAATACCATGAGGATAATATTTTATTTATAAGGATATCATAAAAATGTGATGCTTTGTTAAAAACATACACATTTTAGGACTATTTTTATAATAAACTGAAAGTAACAAAAAGCTCTGGGAAATTTTTCTAAAATATAAAAACCAAGTAGAAAATTAATAACTGCTTGTTTTCTAAATGGTTTATGGAATCTGCTAACTGTGTAGGACAAATTATTGTTTTTGAAAATGTTGGTATTTAATATGTTACTAACAAAAATTTGTCATAAGGTATAGACAAGCCAAATTACTCTATGTGTATTTCACACATGTAGCTTTCTTTGCAGATGCTACAACTGCATGATACTCTGCTTTGTTTCTGCTGTCAAACTCACAAGTCTAAAGTTACTTTTCTATAGGCTGCTCTTCTGATGTGTGAACAAGAAATCCACTGTCAGAATCATTTTCCTGATCTACTTGTCAGTCAGAATATAAACTATAAAGCCAGCAGGGCTAGGGTATTTCCCAGTTTATCTTTCCCTTGAATTTGGTCTTTGAGGAAAGTAGGCTTTCAGGTTCAGTATACTATGTATACATGTATGCCAAGATGGCATAAAAGAGAACTTAATGTAAGCCATCTTTTTTCCCAGTTACAACGTCAACAGAATGAGGCCGTAACTTGGCTAGTACATTAACAGCCAATGGATTTGTTTTTGAATTCTTGTAGCCTTTAGTAAACTGTATTAAGAGGTAATACAGCACAGAGGTTAAGAGCACAGGCAGTGGAACTAGGCTACCAGGGTGTGAGTCCTGCTTTGTCATTTGCTGGTCATGTAATCAAGGAATATATTACTTATAGTAAGTTTCTTTATCTCTAAAATGGGCAATTGATAGTAATTAGCTCACTGAGATTATGGAGTGGATTAAGTGAGAAAAACTATTTATAAAGAGCTGGTACAATGCTAAAAAAATTATAAAGACTAAGTATATTAAAAAATATATCATTATTGTTTCAGCTACCTCAGTTATACTGTTGGGCAGGTTAAAAATGGGAGGGTTGATTTTCCATGCTTGGGTTAACTGTTAAAGTATGAATGGCATCCTGTACCATTCACCCACAACACACACACACACACACACACACACACACTCTGACACCAGCAGCAGTTACTCTCGTGAAACTCTGCACTAGAGCCAAGCCATTTATTCAACCCTCCACTCAACATGGTTTCTTCACCAGAGTCATTCTTGGAAATTCAAGGCTTAACTATGAGGCCACAGCACAGCTGCCTTAAGGTGAAGCCAGAAATGTTTGTAGGTTGAGGTAGCAAGAGGTGACAATTTTATGAGCTTTAGAATGCATCATATTAAGTATGGGATAATGGGGAACACAGTGAGTTCAGAAGACTCAGGGAGTCCTAGTCCTTCCGATACCACAGCTTCATATAGAAAACACCAGACTCAACTGGAGCAGGCAGGAGATCTGAGTTCTCCTCTAATATTTCATTGACATTTTGTTTTAAATAGCATTTTTATGCCAAATCTTATTACAAAACTAGATACTAATTTAAGTAGATAAACCTACATTAGTCATTTTTTCAACGACAAAAACTTCATGGCCTAATGTGGGTCAGTCTTCTTTTGAAAGAAGAAAATTTAGGACATTAACTTTTCCATATATCTAAATCTTGTGATTAAAATAGTACCCTGAAAGCTTCCCATTAAAAACAAACACAACTACATATAAAATTAAAATAATATTAATGGTTCTTGAAGGTTAAATAAAACTATGTACTAATATAATTTTGAAAAGTTGAATAAAGTTAACATATTTCAAAAAATACGTAACTATAGAAACCATCATGATAAAATAAAACTCATCAATAACATAAAAAAGCAATAATGTTTTATTAAAGAAATATCCTTCCAATGTGATAAGTCCTAATAAATTTGCACATGAAGTCTTTCAAATAGTTAAGCTTGAGTATTCCATGTTATACAGTCTATCTAAAACATAGGGAAAAAAGGGAAAGCTAGTCAATACACTTCAGAAAGTGAATATAACTCCCAAACTAAACATCAAACAGAGAAATTGTTTGAAAAAATTAATTATAAAGTCCCTTTTGTGCCAGGTACAACTCCTAGGTAATTTAATTCTAAAATTAGTTCAGTAACATACACGTAGAAAGTCCTTTCTAATTTTTCACACTATATGACAGCTTAAAAGAACCTCTAACATATTATATCTTAAGATAGCATGTACTATAAGGAAAGATGGGCAAAAAGTATATGCCATAGTGCTAGTACATAATCAGAGTGATTTAATTATTACCAACAGACTCAGTAAAAAACCATAAATATAAAGAGATAAATAATTGAATCTCCATAAATGAAAAGCCCTTTGCCCAAGAATAAACCACGTTATTGAAAAAAATGAACGGAGGGGCTAACAGACTAACAGGGTTCAATTTACAAAATGCAGACAATAGAGAAGTTACTTATAAAAAATTTTTAAAAAATTAATCATACATTAAACATTATCTGCTGAGAAAAAGTAAAGATATTTCAGAGGCTTATAAATTCAGTTAATTGAACTGAATTCAAGGAATATGGTGGATGTTTTTGGGAAAAATAAATAATAACTGAATAATAAAAATTTTGAATTTTAACCAAAAATAAAATTTATCCTTTTTCTAAAAAAGCATTTTTTTAATCTTTAAAAATCTTTGGAAATCTTCAAATTTTGGTGACCATAAAGCCCTAATCTGATAATGCTCCAGAAGTCTGATAATATATTTTGTCCCCTACTTCTAAACTTTGAGAACCTTGGGCTAAGTAATTCACTTCAAAGTATATCCATAAAAACACGTTTTACTTGTGGTGGGGAAAGAAGGGAGTCCTAGAAAATTCGTATTTAACCCAAAAGAGGTACATATCAGAGAATGAAAAGGGTCAATCTACTAAAAAACCATTTCCTTGATAAGTAAATTCTTGAAAATGTAAGAGTGATGGAGTAAAGCTAGAAAAAAATACAAATAAAATTGTTTCAAACTTAACTTGAGTATAAAATTGTGCTATTTATATGGCATAAATTGAACCCTGTTTTATTTTAAAATAAAGCAAAAATAAAATTAACAGAACAATTCATACCGTACGTCAGAGAAAGAACTGCAACCCAATTTAACTGATTTTTAATAATTATTCCACCAATGAGTTTAGAAAAGACACAGCCCAAGAGATTATTATTTAGCATAGGAAAAACAAATTAACATATACGAAATGCAATGCATTGGATAATTTTCTGGTGTTGAGTTAGCATTGCATATAGCAAGGATTAGAAACAAAATAGAAAGTTCTATTTCGTACCTATGTCACTGGCTACCATCTTGGAAAACTTTCTGCTTTTGGTCTTCACTGAAAATAATATTTTGATATAAAATGTCAAAATCTATTCAAAATAAACTAAATAAACATAAATAAAATACTTTAAAATAAAGATACTATACCCTTTTCTATAAAATTATTCATTTTTTGTTCATCATCTGAATTGTGTGGTGATGAAGAACCTACACAAATGAAGACAATGGAAGGAACAGGCACAGAGTCAGTCACAAACACGGAGTTGTAACAAGACAAAAGCACACATGAAAAGTCTGGCAACTTCTAAAGCAAGTTCCCACATTATTGACCACAAGGAGAGGCCATGTATACAGTAAATAACAATTTTCGTAACATTACAGTACAGCAATCATCAATATGTACCATCATTATCTTTCATGGGAGAGTCCAGTACTACAGTTATGAATTAACTGTAAAATCACTTTTCCTTGTGTAACAATAATTTAGCAAAATCTTATATATATTATATGCCAGAGAACATATAGAAAAAAAAGTAAGTAGCAATTTACTGTTTCTTATAGAAAATTCAGAAATTCTTGATATCAGTTAACTGAGTAAGGTTCCTCCAGCAGAATCAAGATCGTGTACTAGTACCATACTGGTAAATTTTGTTATTTTACAGTTTGACAGTTTAACACTTGTATCTATTCTATTATAAACCATAACAACCTTTAAAACATACAATAGGGATCTTTATAATAGTGAATATAATACTTACATTTTTAAATACATTCAAATTTTTATTTAAATCTATTGAAGAAATATTTACCTCTGCTATGACTCTTCCCAATGTTGGCATATAATGTTATCTAACATTTCTATAATTAAGATTTTATTTACCCTTTTTCCTTAAAATGTTTCTAATTTCTCATAGTATTTCTTTATTTTTAACCTGAGCTTCTATTATAAATACAATCCTAAATTATATTCTGACTGATAACTTTTAGAGACCTATTTTTTTACAGGCTCATCTCAAATACTGTATTTAAGTTTCAAGAATCTCCCCAGTTTGAATTCGCAAACATTTTATCTAAATGCATATTTCTCATATGATGTTAATCACTTAATACTTTTTCTTTTGAATTTACACAAATTTGACATTTTTCCTGAACTAACTTCTAACAGCAGGGGCCATATGTGATTTTTCTATCCTTTTGTTATCAGAGGAGTGCTTTACATGTAGGAATCTCTCAGTAAGTATTTGGTTAATGAATAAAGCTTTTCTGCAAGAAGCAGATACCTGGAACATAATTGGAAGTGAATAAAAAAATCTCCTTTCTGTGTTTAAAAAAATTCAGTGAAAGCACTGAATCTTAATGAAGGCCAAAATTTGACAGTCAATATACTCCTCACAAAAAAAATCCTATTTCCTTTCTAAGGCCGAGTGGCAAACATCCTTGACATCTCTGACCAATTAAAATCTGCAATGTTGGCAGGACCTATCATTTATTTATTTATTTTTATTATTAAATCATAGCTGTAATGCAATCATGGGATACAATGTGCAGGTTTGATATACAATTTGAAGTATTTTCATCAAACTGGTTAACATAGCCTTCACAACATTTTCTTAGTTATTGTGTTAAGACATTTATATTATTTCTATAGTGGTTTTAAAAGATTACTCTTTAAAAATCCACGTTAGTTATTCCAAATAGCATTTATACATCTGTATAAATCCCATATAAAAAAATCACATAGGTAACACTGAGCTTTGTTAACATTTCCAGGAAAAGAAATAGGTATAGTTGTTTGCATATAAATATAATTCAGATTTAAATAATACAATGGTTATATGCTATATATATTTTAAAATATCACTGTCATCTTTGACACTAAATAGCCATGCAAATGTATAACAATGCTTTAATAGTACTAGTTTTAGTTGATATAATTCATATTAAGAACAACAGCACAATGACATAGCTATACATAATAACATTATAAAAATGTTTGATATTTTCAGAGTAGAAGTAGTCAACAGGCTGTAAACATAAATAAAGCAAGCAGATTTATTTTTCTCCTAACTGAAAATTCCTACTAGTGATTATCATAACTTCCATGACAGCCCATGAAAAAGCTCTGAGGTAATTTTTAGCATATCCCATTTGAATATATTTACTCAATTTCTACTATTAAATAAACAGACACTGTCTACAGCTATGGTTTCTTTTAGGTAAGGCACATAGCAATTACTGAAGGTACCATTTATATCATGGTATGCGTGGCTCTGGGTTTTCCATACTCTGAAATAACCTAACAAGTTTTAAAAATCATTTCAACAGTTTTTATATACACACATTTTTAAATTAAGTATTAAAAAATTCCAGCATTACTACAGTGCTCAGTGAACCAATGTGAGTTCTGTGAATTAAAGATCAAATGGAAGCCATCCCCTTCATATGTTTAAGATGTAAGTGTTCAGTAGGCAGAATTTATTTTAGAGAGACCATTGGTTTATTTAAAAAAAAAGTGGAAAGGGTAAACTATATTAATTATGTGGATTTTCTTATGATTTCTGAGGAGAGTTTTTATGTTGATTAGCTGCACAGCTGCAATCACAAATCCTGATTATGAGATCTAAAAGCTTTTCAAAAGAAAAGTTTCTCTTCATTTACATAAATTATTTTAAGTTAACAACTTAGTTTTGATGAAGGCATGTAAGTACTTTACTTTTCTACACTGGCCTTCTTTTTCGTATTTGAGACACTCATTTTAACTCCTAACCTACTTTTACACATTTCTTCTTTCCCCACAAATACGAACTTGTTTTATATTAATTGTATCAGTTTTAATAATCTATAATGCACCCTTAACTACTGATTTATTTACATCTTACCACTCTGGGAAGTACTTGAGATTGTAATTTCATTACTAACTTTGTTTTTAAAACGTGATCCCTGTGTGGCTCTTCTGATTCAACTCAAACTCATTTGTTATTCTGTTTTGACCATCCATTCTTTTATTTCCCTGTTAGAATGCTAAAAAGTTACACATGCACAAAGGGTTTGACAATTAGTCCCTGATGGATGGCAAAAAGTATTATTACCTATTTTTAAATGGATGAGTCGAGAAAGACACCCTTAAGTTGTAAGACTGTGTAGAGTATCAAAGGATAGCTTTCCAGAATCTCATTAGAGTCTCTACTGCATTGCTCTTGGTAGCTACGCATCACTGAAATCTACCTCCGTCATCTGAAACACACTTCAGACACAACTGTTGCCTACTGAAGTTTGACTTTTTAAAAGCAGGCTTTCTGGATATGCAGAAATAGATGTAATTCCTTAGAGAATTATTTTATTTTTCAGAGCATAATCATACAACTAAATAAAAAGTTCTGTATTTAAAGATAAGAATAAATGATTTATCAATAATTTTTTGAGGTCACAATTTTCACTTTGGACTTTAAATGTACTAGATAGAAACAATATCTTGTGTCATGTAAATTTCTATATGTTAAAACTATTCTGTCTTTTCACATTGACCAAACAAAGTACAAATTATATATGAAACCCCAAACCATATTTGAGATTCTCTGGTTGAAGAGGAGAAAATTTGGAGGATATTTACTTTTTTTACTTTTAACATTTATATACTTAGATTTAAAAATTCTTATAACCTTTTCTACGGTGACCTCTTGGGTTATTTCAAATTGCTACACGTAGCCAGTACCCTGACTCATAGTCAGACGTGAGGTACTGTGCCTACCCTCGATTGAATCTTACTAAAATACTTTCAATGGTCACTTAACATATATATTACATGTTACATGTCCAAATTTTCCACCCTGGTTTATATTATGTCCTTAACATATCGACAAGTGTATGTACATGGCCTTTGGGGAAGGTGAGATCCAAACAGTATTTTATGCAATTACAGAAAAAGAGTAATAATATATTATAATTCTAAATTTAGAAACAACTAGTCCTATGAGATATAAAAGTTATTCACTTCATATTGTTTATTAATTCCACCAATGTTAAAACTTAGCATTAGGTACTAATTATGTTAGTGATTCCTACGGTTCCATGTTTCATCAGATTAATGCGTGCATTTAAAATATGACATTTAAAAATTAAGAAAAAGTGTGGATACATCTGACTTTAAGAAACAATCATCTGGTATATCAGGAAAATGCAAGTATAACACTACAAAACTTTTACAGTCTTAGAACTAATAAAATGCTAAACCAAAATATGAGGAAATAAAGCAAATTACCATTCTCAATATTTCCCATTCTTACTATTGTTTCTGATGTAGTAGAACCAGCTACTGAAGACTCAAAACCTGTTTAAGAACAGTGATATTTATGCTAAAAAAATCTTTCCAGTGAAAAGGTGATAAAAATTCCAAGCCAAAATGATTTAATAAATACAATAGTTAAATTAATGAAGTCAAATTTTAAAAAGATTAGCCAACTTTCAATTCACTAAAATAAAATAATAAATTCAAGATCTTAATTTTAAAGGGTCTCCAAAGATACTACCAATAATGTTCCTCTGAAATATTAATATACATACAGATCACGTAAAGACCCACGTATAGACAAGGAAAGAGAACTGTTTTAATACAGCTAGAAATATATCAGAAATTACTTTCATCAAAACTGAAAATAAACATAACTGATATTATTTTACTTGTCTACACTCATCATCAGATCTTAAGTGTTAAAAATTCTTCATTAAAATTTATATGTATATCACTGAAGGACTAGAGACAAAAGTAGATTCTATTATTAACTTTTCTTTGCTTCCATCCAGTGTTACTAGATGGTGGCAGGAATGCCTAGAGCAAAGAAAAGATTGTAAATAACTAAAAAATCCAATCCAATGGTAAAGAGTAAAATATATTTTCCCTAAAAAAATTGTAAATACTATTAAGTTAAATAAACAATTCTGTGACTCTGAACAGGTCAAAATTTTAGATTTTTATTTAGCACAGTATACATTTCTTTTCACTTAATCAGAATGCAAACAATGCAAATATGATTTTAAGAATGAACAGGTGACACAGAAGATTTTCTATATTTTAAATGCTTATCTGTAAACATGTGCATTGATAATACTATCTGGGTTTTGGTAGAATCACCATTAGTAATGAAATAAAAAATTACCAGAAGTTGGAGATTTGCAGCGATCCTCTGGGACTACAGTCCCTTCACTAATATCGCAGAGACCTGCTAAAAAATAAAAACACACACACAAAAATTACACCACAAATCCATATAAGGGCAACGCTGTCCTCTAGTTACAGTACATATGTCATTACTGTCCATTTAAAAGAATCCAGAAGATTAACAGAGAGACAGCACTGGTATCATGCTCACTAGGTTTGAGACAGGAACACAGAGACATTTTAAATTAAAGCACCTCAACCTCATATAGTGGTAATCACTTAAATAAAAAAAAAAAAAAAACATAAGCTATGATAAACGAAAACACATAAAAATTAATTTTCCTGGTGACTGAAATGATAAAATTTCCTACAAATTTTTTAAAAATAATGAATAAACAAAAATACAACAGGGCAACAAACAAAAGGTCACATGACTAAGTCTGAGAATTTAGGGGTCACACTGAGGTACAGGATGTGCGCATATGGCCAGTATCAGCTTTTCCAATATTTCAGTTAAAGCAGTGGTTCTCAACCTTCCTAATGCTGTGACCCTTTAATACAGTTCTTCATGTTGTGGTGACCCCCAATCATAAAATTATCTAGGCAATGAAAATAATTTTATGGTTGGGGGTCACCACAACAGAAGGAACTGTATTAAAGGGTCACAACATTAGGAAGGTTGAGAACCACTGCGTTAAAGACTTGATGTCACAATCCTAACAGTCACTGAGAAAGCTTTTACAATAACCAAGAATACAAGAATATTGTATTTTATAAGAATGTTGTAAAAGAATATTGTTTACAAGAATATTGAATACTGAAATTAAGTTCAGAAGAAGTGTTTACTAGTTTGAACTATAGGTAGTCCCCAGGTTATGAATTAAATAGGTTCTGTAGGTTTGTTTTTAAGCTGAATTTGTATGCAAGTTGGAACAGGTACGTGGACCGATTACCTGTAATAGTCTCCATTCATTAAGTGTGAATCATACATCAGTGGGATGATTGTAAGTTAGGGATTGCCTGTGTATATTACATGTCCTCAAATGTAGGAGAGGTTCTTGAATGACAATCAGTATGTTTTAAAAAAAATCTTCGTCAAACTAATGGTTTTAGAGAAAATCCTAATTTTTATAGTTGTAAGATGACAGACATGGAATTATGGAAATGCATTTAATCTTTGACTACATGTTTGTATAAATGAGCTCTCTTGAAAGAACACTAAGACAACAGGCCTCCAAACAGCAGTGATAAATACTCTAATATTATAATGTGCCTAGTACTGAAAAAAAATAATAAACTTTGAAATTTTAACCTGTTGGTATTTGTGTCAATTACCAAACACTATACCAGGGGAAACAACTTTGAGGCTTGAGTGGAAGGTCTGTATGATGTAGAATTACTGATGCTAAAAATGTACTATGTGATACAGCTCGTGTTCTGAAAATGGCCCCAGAAAAAGCATTTAGGAAGATGAATTTTAAAATATAGAGAGACTTAATTTAGGTATTAAATTTATTACAGTGACCATTAAATGAGCTCAATACCCTTCAATGTCTTGTTTCACTCAGGGTTAAAGTCAAAGTCCAACCCCACATGGTTGGTTGGTGTATGTGATCCTACGGTACATGGGATCTTGGTACCTCTCTGACTTTTACTTCCTTCTTTTACTTACTTCCCCGCCCCCCTCTCGCTCCTCCAGCCATACGGACTCCTCTCTGCTCCTTTAACTCACCAGGTATCGCCTTAGAGCCATTTGTGCTTGTTGCATCCTGGTTTAAGCTGGGCGGCCGGCAAATGTTTCCATAAAGGTCCACACAGTAAATACTTTAGGCTTTCTGAGCCAAAATCTCTGTCTAACTACTTAGGTCTAAAGTAGCAACAAAAGCAGTCACGTACAGCATATAAATAAATGAGCATGTCACTGCTCCAATAAAACAGTATTTACAAAGTCACTCAGTGGGCCAGCCTATGCCTGTAAATAGCAGTTTGCTGAGTTTTGGTTACATCAGTCTCACAATTGTTAAACTGAACTAGGTATTTAGGTCACTTTTACCTGGATCACAAAAGTATCATTGGAATTCTTTATCAAACATCTCATTAACTCCAAGAAACATTATTTCAATGGGCTTCCACAGGTCATCAATTTAGTTAACAGATTTAAAAAGTAATACTCCCTTTACAAATTACTTCCAGTGAACTTCTGCTGGACTTCTACTGATTATCTGTTTTCTACATGCATACCCAGTGTGCACATAAAGACATATAGTGAGTCTTTCTGCAGTTCTGACTAACGTGTACCTCAAATTAGTTATAATATTTGATCTTTACCAATGGAGAGGGTACCTTTTAAATCCATAAATTCTCTTGATATCCTTTGATTATTGCTTAGTATACCTTATTTACATAAAGTAGCTCAGATTTTAACTTCTCTTTATTATTTTTTGTATTTTCCAAAGAGGAAAAAAATAATTCTTCTTAATATGGAATTGAGAAGTAGTTATTTAGTTCTATCTTTTGTTTTTCAACTACTGCTTAAAAATATCCCCAAATTAGGGTCCTAATTTCTTCCTTAACCATAGTTGTATTGCAACCAAACATTGTTTTATTTCCATTATTTTTAACACAGTACCTATTGATCCATTCTTATATTGATCCATTCTATATTATTTTTAATATAGTATTTTTAGTTTTCATTATTTATTTATTGATCCATTCTACATTATTTTTAATATTATATTATTAGCTTCTTTTCATACACATAGAGAAATTTTTACCAGTACGATTTCAGTCCATAGTTAGCTTTCCTTTTCTATCTTACTGAACATACTGAAGACTTGAAAGTAATTGCCATTGAAGTAAAAAGTTCATCTTTTGTCTCCTACCCATAACTTTTGGAAAAATCTTTCTTAAAGTCTAATAAACTAGTTTTGCCTGTGGTTAACTTCCAAAAGCAAGCAATGTGTCTATCATTTCTAAAGTACTAATTAGATATTATTTGCACTTTAGAAATATTTTTGGAACAGAAATTTCCCTTGCTGTGTCCTTCTGTTTATGAATGATAATTCACTTTTGGCAGAATTAGACTTTTAACAGATAAAGGGGTACTTGAAATACTTCATCACCATTTGTCCCTGTGACAGTTACGTAATTTTTATTTTGACAACTCAGTCCATATTTTAGTCAACAAAACACTGCACTGTAAACATCTATAACATATTTAAACTTAGTCTAAATGGTAATATTTCATCTCATAAAATAAATTCCTGAGTCAACAAGACTGTTTATAAAAATATATCAACAACCTTTAGGTGCAGAAAAACCCTGTTCATTCAAACGACTGATTAAAAAAGATTAAGGAGTAATTTCTTGATATTTGGGGTATATAGCAAGAACATATAAAATACATGCTTTAGCAAGTTTATTTTTACACCAGTACAATTAAGACATTTTAGTACCAGTTATTCTATACTTAATTTTATTTGAAAAACATATAAGTATCTGTTAGAATTAGAGGTACAAATATTCTTAAGATGTTATTTTAGGGTGGGTACAGTGGCTCACTCCGATAATCCTAGCACTCTGGGAGGCCAAGGTGAGTGGATTGCTGAAGTTGAGGATTTCAAGGCCAGCTGGAGCAAGTGCGAGACCCCATCTCTAAAAGCAGAAAAACTAGCTGGGCATTATGACAGGCACATACATTCCCAGCTAGTTGAAAGGCTAATGCAAAAGGGTCTCTTGAGCCCAAGAGACTGAGGTTGCTGTGAGCTGTGATGCCAGGGCACTTCACCCAGGGAGACAAAGTAAGACTCTGCCTCAAATAAAAAGATGTTATTTTAAAGCATATTTTAAAATAGTTTAATTTTTATTTAAAACATAACCTTAAATATTGGTAAAGTATGTTATAACAGTTAGTAAATCTATTTAAATTAATAAAGGAAAACTCAAATAGTTCTCCTTGTCTGAGGATCTACTTCTTTAACATAAATGAAGCAAATAATAATATAAAAAGTATAGCATGAAATTCACTAGAGAATAAAGTAGGATGTAGTAAATTTTAAGAAAAATTATTTTTCAAATCACATGGTGATTATCCTATCCTTGGATAAATTTAGGCATTTAATTTCTAGTAATTTTATGTAAACTAATATAAGATATAAAGGAGAAAAGTGATTAATTTAGAACTAATAACATTTTTATCAGATTTTTAAAAAATTGTTCAAAGTTTTTCTCTTTTAAAAAACCTTTGTCATGGCAATGTCCTAATTTTGAAACACCATCTATTAGTATCTTTGCTTTATAAAGAAATAGAATTGGGATACAAGCATTTAATAGCTGTTTTCATATACATAGTATGAGATGAATGTAAGTAAAAAGAATATAGAGTTATATACATATATATATACATATAGATAGATAGATAGAATGTTTTAACAGGCTCTTTTAAAATTAAATGAGAAAAAACCAATGATTTTACAACAAAGAATAAATATGCTAACACATATATGACTTACTTAAAAAAGAAGAACGGAGTTTTTCAGACTCAGAATATGAGCTAGAAAGACTGCTCATGCAAGAAGTCATAAGCAGCAGACCTTCGAGAGACAAGGAAAAGAGGAAGGATGGAAAAAATGACAAAGGTACCAGAAGGGTATGGTGGGGACAATAATCTTTGCTGAAGATAATACGTGACAAAATGGTCACACAAACAAATGGAAAAAAAATTCTAAAAAGAAAAATTCAATCATCGAGCCAAAGTGACAGAAAGATACATACCCCCTAATCTTTTTTTGTTTTTATTTTTCTGTAAAACTGTAAAATTGGTAATATTAGCTGGGAATACACTGAAAGCAACTGAAAAATGAATGTGAGAAAGAATTTTGATAGCAGGAAATTGAGTTTGGAAGTACAGGCCAGAACTTCCCACTGTTCCAGTGTACGCTGGTGTTACGTAAGTCAAGTATGCTCCAAGTAGGGTTGTCTCAATCCCTGGGCCAGCTGGGCAGGCCCAGGGGAAACTGGAGCTTCAGGTCAGTTACTACTGAAAGCTTTCTTGTGAGTGCACCCTGTGTGCCATACCTCAAATGCCATTTTCTGTGTATGAAATGAAGTAAAGAAATTAAGATGTTTATAATTAAAAATAACTACCTAGCAAACACAGAAGAATATTATAAAGAGAATTCTAAATGAACCTGGTTTTGCAGTGAGTTGAGGCTTTCTGAGAATGCTATATTTTCATAGCATTTGAATTCACTTTTGCATCTGCATTTTTTTTTTTAATAAGGGGATGAAGTCCTTTTAATTAAATAGTTGAGACAATGAATTATTGGCCTCATAAGAACAAAGAATAAAAAGGGGCAAAATTTTTGAAATTAACTTTTGTTCTATAATAAAGAAAAAAACACTCCTGTCATAATTTACCTGAAAAGTTTGACCCTGTGGGTCTTTCTCAATGTTAAAGAAAATCCTAGAATATATATATATTTTAGAAAGGCCAAACAGGGGTGGCACCTGTGGCTCAGTGAGTGGGGCGCCGGCCCCATATGCGGGAGGTGGTGGGTTCAAACTCAGCCCTGGCCAAAAACTGCAAAAAAAAAAAAAAAAAAAAGAAAAAAAAAGGCCAAACAAACAAGAATACAAAGAGGTAAAAAAACTCTCATCCCTTTTGCTAGTTTTTGACAGTATATATAGGTACTATCCAGATCAAATCAGGCAAGATATTTACCTAACTGAAGTACTTATATTCACAGTATTAAATCAGCATTTATAAAAATGTGAAAGCTCGGGATTTTGTTTTCTGTTTTTCTTTTTACCTCCTGAAGGTTGTCGAGATTTACGAGGAGATCGGGGTTCTCTCCGGTAAGGATCATTAGAGCCATATAATTCAATAGTGCCCAAGTTAAGCAGCACTGCTTTCTGGAGGTAGTCAACCATAGCAATGCCATTACAATTGCCAAAAACAACCCTGGGAACAGAAAAAGAGCAAATATTTTATTACAAACAAATAATTACACAAAAAAATTGTATTGTAGTCTATAAAGATGAAGATGGGGCATGATGGGTCTTTCAGAAACTTCTTCTTTGAAACAAAAGAAAACCAGGAAAGTGGAAATAGAGATTACATATGCCTTCTCACAGAACTGTTTACATCATCTGCAGACACTGTTATCATTAAATCAGTTAATTACCAATATCATAGAAAATATTTGACAAAGGATTTGAAACCTAATGGGAGATACAAATTTCAACTTAACATCTATTTTTTTGCCTTCAGGGTATTTTCCGCCCTTTGGGGAAGATATTCCCTTCCACTAGGAAAGTAGAAGACTATATGATAATTGGGGAAAGTTTTGGTAACCCCTGCAATTCAGAATAAAAAAAGTAGGGAACATTAGCCTCAGAGGCCTGCCCTTGAAGTGTTTGAAATACCTTCTCAATATCAGGAAATATAAGTTAATCAACTATGAATAAAGGAATGTTACTCTTTTTACAATCTCTTAAGTTAGGAGTTGAAAAATGACGTGCAGAGATGTACTGTGTAAGTATGTAAAAGAAGCCATGCAGGAACCGTGGAGATTTGAAGAGTGTGGGATGCATCTAAAGAGAAAAAACTTCAACTCATTTCCAGCTGATTACTGCCATGTAGAAATGCAGACATGCGCCAATGATCAGAGTTCTCAGCTTAAGTTTTTTTTCTTTTTTTTTGTAGAGACAGAGTCTCACTTTATTGCCCTCTGTAGAGTGACGTGGCATCACACAGATCACAGCAACCTCAAACTCTTGAGCTTAGGCGATTCTCTTGCCTCAGCCTCCAGAGTAGCTGGGACTACAGGCGCCCGCCACAACGCCTGGCTAGTTTTTTGGTTTGCAGTTCGGCCAAGGCCGGGTTTGAACCCGCCACCTTCGGTATATGGGGCCGGCCGGCGCCCTACTCGCTGAGCCACAGGCGCTGCCCTCAGCTTAAGTTTTAAAAGGATGCTTACACATTACATAATCTTGGCAGCTCATTCACATTTCAAAAAACATATAGAACGGGCCACACTACAGCAATGAGCCTGTGACTGGTTTGCAACTTCCTTCCTTCTCTCATTCCCTGCTTGTTTTCTTTAAGATTGTTAGCAATAAAATATTTAAAAGAAGATCTGTGTGTTTACATTGTGGGACAAAAGTAAAAGATAGGAGAGAAGACTATCGCCAGTGTTAATGTGGTCTACAGTTGTCTGTCAGTAACCACAGGGCATTGGTTCCGGGACCCCACAGACCCTAAAATATACTTTATACTCTCATACACTTTAAATCATTGCTAAATTATTTATAATACCTAATACAATGTAAATGCTATGTAAATAGTTTATTATACTATTTTTACAAATATTTATATTTTTTATTTATTATACTGTTATTTTTAATTGTATTTTCCTCCTGAATATTTTCAATCCATAGTTGACTGAATCCACAGATGTGGAACCCATGGCCACATATGGCTACCTGTACCCTGTACAAGAGGTAAGAGCAGGTGGTGGTCATTACTCGGAAGAATGAATGAATGAGACTCCAAGGCTAATATCAAGAACAGAGATAGTCAACAATCCATGATTAATAGTTCTGGAACCAAACAGTTAGCAAGCAGTATCTTAAACTGCAATGTTGATATCTGAAATAAAGTAACAGTGAAACGTACAGAACACCTGATAAGTCTATCACTTTGTAAAAAGAAATATGTGTAATTAACACTATATTTGAAGGCAGAGTTGATAAATAAAACAAATAAACCTGAAGTATGTACGAATACACTGCTAAACATTGCTATCATTTTACAGCTCATAGGTGTTAATTTTAGAAGTAAAACAAATGACACAGCTGCAATTCAACCTTTACAAAATCTATTTATGACAGTCTTCTGGGTTCATATTGTTTTATCTCCATTATACTGAATATTAAAGAAAATTATTTCTGGACGCATATCCAGGAGATACAAATTTTGTCTCAAATAATTCATTGGCACCTGAGACAGTCAACTTTATATCAGGAAGTAGTATATACATACCCAGAATAAGTTATTCAGAACAAAACTATGAATTCGGTCTGAAATCAAAGTTATGCACCAACTATTTTAGATGATGATATAACAAATACTATCCTTTCTATTTTAAAAAATAAAATGGGGTATGGAGTACTATGATAGAATAAGAAAAATAAAACTGATACTTACAGTCCATAGGAAGAATTAACTGCCAGGCTGGTAATTTGCTGTGGTGGTTCTCCACTCACCCACACCAACTGAATAACTAGTTCTGTCTGGTAACCTGGAGACTGCTTAAGTGGCGAATTTTTAACTCTGAAATAAATGAAAGTGTGTCACCTTTTAGCACATTTCAATTATCTTATTAGCCTGTGTAATTATAAAGTGATACATAGCCATACAAAATAACATTTTATATGACATTATACTAGAAATTTAAAGCTAACAATAAAAAAAATCAGAATCTTGATATCAAGAAGCATTTAATCTAGATGGAGAGACTAAACTTAACAGGTATATAAACATAAATAAGAAATCAAAGCAAACTCCACATATAAAAATGGGGCAGGATGAAAAAGGAGAGGAGAGAAGGTGAGAAGTGGGAGGGCAGGAGACTGTTGGGGGCAAAAGCTGAGCAGCAGCAACCCAGGAATTAAAAAGAGGAAAAAAACTGCCAGTTAGAAAAGCAGACTTAAAATTTAAAAACATGATTTTACTAAAGGTGTTAAAACAGGCTAAAAATATGTAAGTTAAATAATGAGTTGAAAACAAATGTTAGCAGTTTATTTTTGTATATAACTACTTTTATTAGAAAATAAATCTGGCCAGGCCCATGGCTCACATCTGTAATCCTAGCACTCTGAGAGGCAGAGGTGGGCATATTGCTTGAGATCAAGAGTTGGAGACCAGCCTGAGCAAGAGTGAGAGCCCATCTCTACTAAAAAATAGAAAAATTAGCCTGGTGTTGTGGCAGAGACGTGTAGTCCTTGCTGGGCAGATTGCCTGAGCCAAAGAGTTTGAGGCTGCTGTGAGCTACGATGACACCATGGCACTGAACCTCAGAGTGAGACTCTGCCTTAAAAAAAAAAATCTGACTTTGAGGTGGTAACATTTTTGATTGTACAGACTCTTTCCCCAATAAGTACTGAACAGTGATAAAAATATTGCTCTTGTAAAACATACGTAACAAAAGAAACAGAAAACCCGTATTTGAGGGTTGATAAGCCTAAGTGTTATCATAGTGGAAGGCATATATAGAAAAAGTGAGGAAATAGTATAGAAAGATAGACCAGGACCAGGCTTTAAAGCAGTGGTTCTCAACCTTCCTAATGCCGCAACCCTTTAATACAGTTCCTCATGTTGTGGTGACCCCCATCCATAAAATTATTTTCGTTGCTACTTCATAACTGTAATTTTGCTACTGTTATGAATCACAATGTAAATATCTGATATGCAGGATGTATTTAGGCAACCCCCGTGAAAGGGTTGTTCGACCCCCAAAGGGGTTGCGACCCACAAGTTGAGAGCCACTGCTTTCAACAATCTTTGTGGTCTGGCCGCAAAGGTTCGGTTGATAGTAGAAAAACTCTGTGGGGAAAGCTGGAGGGTAAGCCGCCCTGTCCCTTAGCAGCCTTTTCATCTAAATAGTGGGAATATTACTACATAATCACAGTATGAGGAAAATGTGAGTGCCTATGAATGTAGTCCATAGACAAATTACACAAAAATAATATATTTTCATCATTGAAGAATTAAAACTAATCAAAGTTTATCAGAAATATTTGGGAAAGATTAATTTGGTGGACTTATGTAAGATAAAGTAGACTAGGGATGCCAATTAGAAAGTTCCTGTGATTCTGATATGAAAAAAGAAGCTAGATTTGAAATACATTATGGACTAAGAATACACAGATTTTCTCATTTCAGGAAGGTATTAAGCTTGCGGCTACTTTTAATACTCTAGTGTAATACTTGGTCATAGTGATTGAATGCCTGAACAAGGGGCTGAGTAGAGGTAGAATAGAGGAGAAAAAAAGTAGAGTCATTCTACAGTTGTAAAGAAAGGAAGGAGGGAAAAGAAGGAAAGGAAAATATATGGACAGTAGGATAAAGAAAGAGGAAGTTTTAGGGGACCATGTGGTTAAGTCTGAGGTGATGGTGGGAAGTATGAGTAGAACTATTCAGCAGGAGGTAAATGTTAAACATGTTGGTTAAACATGTTTACATAAGCATGTTAGAAAGGAGTCAAATATAACAGTGTGAGACTTTCTCACACAACATCTGTTATATTGGTAATAGAAAACTTCAAGTGCATTTGAAAGATGCATCTGTTATGTTTCTTTTTTTATTAAATCATAGTTGTGTACATTAATGCAATCATGGGGTACAATGTGCTGGTTTCATATACAATCTGAAATATGTTCATCAAACTGGTTAACAAAGCCTTCATGGCGTTTTCTTAGTTATTGTGTTAAGACATTTATATTCTGCAATTAGTAAGTTTCACCTGCACCCTTCTAAGATGCACCATAGGTGTGGACCCACCAATTGCCCTCCCTCCACCTATCCTCCCCCCTCCCCTCCCCTGCCCCATTCCCCCTATTTTTGTGCTATAATTGAGTTATAGCCTTCATATGAAAGCTATAAATTAGTTCCATAGTAGGGAAAAGTACATTGGATACTTTTTCTTCCATTCTTGAGATACTCTGCTAAGAAGAATATGTTCCAGCTCCATCCATGTAAACATGAAAAAGGTAAAGTCTCCATCTTTCTTTAAGGCTGCATAATATCCATGGTGTACATATACTACAATTTATTAATCCATTCATGGGTCGATGGGCACCTGGGCGTCTTCCATGACTTAGCAATTATGAATTGGGTTGCAATAAACATTCTGGTACAAATATCTTTGTTATAAAGTGATTTTTGGTCTTCTGGATATATACCTAGTACAGTAATTACAGGATCGAATGGCAGGTCTACTTTAATATCTCTAAGGATTCTCCAAACATCTTTCCAAAAAGAACGTATTAGTTTGCATTCCCACCAGCAATGTAGAAGTGTTCCCTTTTCTCCACATCCACGCCAACATCTCTGGTTTTGGGATTTTGTGATGTGGGCTAATCTTACTGGAGATAGATATCTCAAAGTAGTTTTGATTTCCATTTCTCTGATGATTAAGGACGATGAGCATTTTTTCATGTGTCTGTAGGCTGTGTGCCTGTCTTCTTCAGAGAAGTTTCTCTTCAAGTCTCTTGCCCACCCTGAGATGATGGAATCACTTGTTCTTTTCCTGCTAATACGTTTGAGTTCTCTGTGGATTCTGGTTATTAAACCTTTATTGGAAGCATAACCTGCAAATATCTTCTCCCATTCTGAGGGCTGTCTGCTTGCTTTATTTACTGTGTTCTTGGCTGTGCAGAAGCTTTTGTTTGATCAGGTCCCAGTAGTGTATTTTTGATGCTGCTTTAATTGCCCAGGGAGTCCTCCTCATAAAACATATATATATATTTGTAGTATTTTTTAGATGGGGCTGGGTTTGAACCTGCCACCTCTGGCGTAGGGGGCCAGCACCCTACTCCTTTGAGCCACAGACATCGCCCTCCCAGGGTGATTTTTTCAAGAGTTTTCCCTGCACTTTCTTCTAGTATTTTTATAGTTTCATGTCTTAAGTTTATATCTTTAATCCAGTGAGAGTCTATCTTAGTTAATTGTGAAAGATGTAGGTCTAGCTTCAGTCTTCTACAGGTCACCAGTCAGTTCACCCAGCACCATTTGTTAAATAGGAAATATTTTCCCCAC
>CAUYRH010093927.1:0-21754 GCA_963574655.1 Perodicticus potto
AGTAATGGGATTACAGGATCAAATGGGAGGTCTAATTTGAGTTCTTTGAGGATTCTCCTTACTTCTTTCCAAAGAGGCTGTATTAGTTTGTAGTCCCACCAAGAGTGTAAAAGTGTTCCCCTCTTTCTACATCCATACCAGCATCTGCAACTTTGGGTCTTTGTAATGAGGACTATTCTTTTTAATGGAATTAGCTGATATCTCAAGGTGGTTTTGATTTGCAATTATCTGAGGATTAAAGACAATGAGTATTTTTCCATATGTTTATTAGCCATTTGTCTGTCTTCCTTAGAGAAGGTGCTGTTCATGTCCCTTGAGAACTCAAATTAATCCACATGAAAAAATACAACAATCCCATATATCAATGGGGAAGAGAGATGAGCAGAACCTTCTCTAAAGAAGACAGATGAACGGCTAACAAACATGAAAACATACTCATCATCCCTAATTATTAGAGAAATGCAAATTAAAACCACCCTGAGATATCATTTAACCCCAGCGAGAATGGCCCATATCACAAAATCTCAAAACCGCATATGTTGGCACAGATGTGGAGAGAAAGGAACACTTACACTGCTGGTGGGACTACAAACTAATACAATCTTTTTGGAAGGAAGTATGGAGAATCCTCAAAGAACTCAACCTAGACCTTCCATTTGATCCTGCAATTCCATTACTGGTCATCTATCCAGAAGGAAAAAATACTTTTTATTATAAAGACACTTGTACTAGACTGTTTATCGCAGCTCAATTTACAATCGCTAAAATGTGGAAACAGCCTAAATGCCCCTCAACCCAGCAATGGATTGGCAAACTGTGGTATATGTATACAATGGAATACTATTCAGCCATTAATAAAATGGAGATTTTGTACATTTGTATTAACCTGGATGGAGGTGGAACACATTATTCTTAGTGAAGCATCACAGGATTGGAGAATCATGAATTCTATCTATTCAACTTTGACATGGTGGGGGATGGGGGAAGGGAAGAAGGAGGGAGGTGAGGGTAAGGAAAAGAAAAAAAAAGAAAGAAAATAAGATTTTATGAAGAAGACTTCAGTGGCCTCTGCAGCAAAACCAAAAATAAACAAATGGAACTTGAGTAAGATGAAAAGCTTCTGCACAGCTAAGGATACAGCAGAAGTAAATAGACAAACTTCAGAACAGGAAAAGATATTTCCATGTTACAAATCTAACAAAGCATTGCTAACTCGAATCTAGAGAACTCAAATTAATCAACAAAAAAAGCACACATTATTCTTTATTTGCTTTCTGGACAGTAAGCCCTTCAGATATTTTACCCTTATTGCAATAGCGTGGGAAAATTATATTTTCTTGTTGTTGTTGTTGTTTCTTTGTTTGAGACATAGTCTCACTATGTCACCATTGGTAGAGTGCTGTGGCATCACAGTTCACAGCAACCTCAAACTCTTGGGCTCAAGTGATTCTCTTGCCTCAGCCTCCCAAGTAGCTGGGACTACGGGCGCCTGCCACAACGCCAGGCTACTTTTTTGTTGCAGTTGTCGTTGTTTAGCTGACCCGGGCTGGGTATGAACCCACCACCCTTGGTGCATGTGGCCAGCTCCATAACCACTGTACTATGGGCACTGAGCTGGTAAATTATGATTTCAAATAAAACACTTATCTCATTTTAAAAATGATATGTGTAGACGTATACAAGGTAGTCTGTGTTTGTTTGATAATTATTTTCCCTTTTTATAAAATTATAATTTCTTTTAAGGACTTTGGTATGGAGCACACAGTTTTTAAACAAATATGTGCAGATTTTACAAATGAAGAATTGGAACACTATATCATCAGTGGCATCTGTGATTCTCTGTAATCAAGATTAAACTAAAAAGTTGAAGTACTATGATATTGTTTTGCTGTCATATTTTTTTAAGTAGTACCCAGGTGTTATGCTGAAGAATACCACTTCCCATAATCTGGATCCCTAAGAGATATTTGTTAGACCAACCTGGCTAAAACAAGTTATTTAATGAAGGACGAAAAGACAAGTGAGTATCAGAGATTTCAAAGAGCAGGAAATTGTAGCTCAATTATAACTATCATGATTTCAAATTCCACAAGAGACTATTGAAACAAATCAATGCAATCATAAATTTCCACTGGTAGAATGTCTAGAATTGTTGTTTTTAAACTTTTGTGCCCCTAAAAATCACCTAGGAACTTTATGCTGATTCTCTGATGCTATGTCAAGGATTCTGTCATAGGAAGTTGAGTTGCCAACATTTTAACAGTAACTGCAAATGACTCTCTGGTAAGTCATTTGAGAGCACTTTCTCAAAAAAATTCACCCAAATGCTAAGGTTAACAATTTTGTTTCATAATTTCTGGCCTACTAAGCTAAAATGGCAAATTAAGTCCTTCCATTTTCCACCCTAGTGACTCTTAGAAGCTGTTAAAAGTATTGGCCACTACCAATAAATCCTTTTTAATGACACACTATACTTTCTCCAATCAGGCACCCACCATCCAATATTAGCCCTTAGATCCGGATACTGCTGAAGAATTCTCCACTCCACCCTTTCTTGATTTAATTGGATTGACCTCCCGATTCACACCTCCTCATGCAGAGGGTGCCAAAAAAATGTATATACATTTTAAGAAAGGAAAGAACAGTGAATACTCTTGTTCTTCCATCTTTCCTTTAGGTGGATATCTACAACAGGATGACATCATATTCATATTTGTAAACCTACAGTTGAGCTGGAGAACATCTTCCATTTTTTCATCATAAAAGAAATGTGGAAAGAAACTGTCTTTTAATATATAAAAATATCTTGATTTATTCTCCCTCATTTGAGTGATTAGTCCTGGGAAAATAGCAGATATTTGTTCATGATTGTCATTTTATCCAAAAGAAGTTGAGACTCTGGGAAATTCATGTACTAGCCCAAGGTCACTCAAGGAGAAGGCCATGGATTTTAGAGAACTCAAACTCTAGCATTTGAACTAATTTATTTGTGCCTCATTCATTCTTTTACTCAACTGAGATTTGTTGAATATTTATTATTCTCCAGGTCCTATTGCCACAAAGATGAATAAAGTCATTGATCTGCTAAAGAGAATTGCACAGTATAATGAGATTGAAATGCTTTTTCTTTATTGTCTTTCATTTATCTTACTCTCCAACCAAAATATTTGTTGTGCACCTCTCCTACCTTTCACTTTTCTGAGCCTACTAACTGAAACATGTCCTTCCACGTCCTTTCTCAACCTGGTTACTCTCAAGATCCATGCTTGACCTTAGACTCACCATACCTCCTATTACACGGATCTCCCTGATTGATCTCCAAACTATAAACTTTCTCTTCCTTTACTGTATCATAAAACATTGTTTATACTTTTCACATCACCCATTAGTTTCTATTTACCATTACATCTATGAATTTTCATGATTATAGCCTCACTACGTAGACAAAACCCATAAGAACTTAAGTATGTTTATCCATGTCTCTTCAACTGAGCTTAGCAAATTCCATCTCTTACATATTGACTGTCCAATCCTTATAATCCAGTAATATGTCACACTCTCTCATTTGCTTCTCTGTTAAGATGACATTTTCTCAAATGTCTTTTCCTGACCGCTCAGTCTAAAACATTCTTTATTATCCTTATGTATTCCCATATACTGCTGCTTCTTTTTAAAGATTACTTAATTTCTATAAAATACGGTAGAATTTATACTCCTGAAGGGTAAGGTCCTAATTTATTCCACTATTATATCTCTCATGATGATGACAGTGTTTGACAATTACAAAGTACTTAAAAATATTTATGAATAAATTATTGACATATGTGGAAAAAATTAGAGTGATGATGGGAAAAAACAATCTGAGTACTAGCAATGACTAGAAATGTCAAAAAAATTTAATCGCAAATATAATTCCCTGTCTTGTTCTCCATTATTGGGCATGAAATGAACACTTGCTGATTTCCACCTGGCAAAGCTTCAGTGATGAATGAGGAGATTTCTTTACATGATTGAATG
Organism: Perodicticus potto; assembly: GCA_963574655.1. Lineage (NCBI taxonomy): Eukaryota > Metazoa > Chordata > Mammalia > Primates > Lorisidae > Perodicticus > Perodicticus potto. The sequence goes on from CAUYRH010093927.1 coordinate 4,018, forward strand.
AGGGCTTAAGATCTTCTATTCAGAGATAGAGGCATTTCACTTTGAAAACAGAAGTTGGAGTTTGTAATAACACAGAAACTATCACTGAAGGGAATTCATGTATCAAAACACATATTTTTTTAAAAAATCAATCTACCATCTACCAAGATATTCTTGTGAAACATTACCATTTAATCCTCATAAATAATGGAAGTGAATATTTCTCAATAAATATTTACTGAACATAGACAATAAACAAATATTTATTGTTATGAACAAAGATCTGGGCTTTTTTTTTTTTTTTTTTTGGCCGGGGTCAGATTTGAACCCGTTACCTCTGGTATATGGGGCCAGTGCCCTACTCCTTGAGCCACAGGCACCACACAAGATCTGGACATTTTATAAACATCTCATTTAAGCATTCAGTGGTCTCCAGCTTTCACCTGTGGTAACTAAACCCAGCAATGTTAACTGATGGGGCAGTATTAGAGCTAGTTAATGGCTACAGGAAAATTTCCATAGTAACTATTTAGCATGCTTTTCAATCAGCAGCCATTTCCTGGTATTCATTATAGTAATGCTATTAAGAAGTGTTGTATGTGGCTATTAAGAAAGTGAGTCACTAAGCTCTCTGAGGATCTCTGGAGTCCAGTTCCATCTTCCTGTGATAGGAAATATTGCCAACAATATTACTATGGCCTCATAACGTAGTGCTATCAGCAACCAGTTTGGGTCCTGACCCTCCCAATCGTGTATTTTCCTGATCACTAGTTTTGAGTTCCTGTGCCACAGATGGACCCTAACAAAAGTGCACAACTTCATGGATTAACAAGCCAAGGCCAGCTGGTGTTCTCTCTGTAGCTGAGTATGTTTGCTGAGGTGCCTGTCTTAGTCTGGGTTTTTGCAGAAGCTGAGCCTGAGGTAAGGATTTAACATCAAGTAATTTATTCAGGAGGTGGTCCTTGTAATGGAAAAATGAGGCAAGAAGGAAGGGCAGCCCCTGGCACAGTGCACTAATGACTATGCCACTGTGTTGGCTGGGGGGATGGGTTCCAGTGGGGAGAACTGAGCAAAACAGTTCTCCATTATCCAAGCTGGGAGGTTGGGAAGTCGGCATTGAACTTCCACTGGTCCGGGGCTGCTTTCTGATGTACTAACATTTGGGCCCTTCCAGCCTGGCCAGTGCTTGGCTTCACTTGTTCCTGTGGTCACATTAGACAGAAAAGCACAGGTGCCTGAGGGAGGAAGTCGGCAGGTTGTCTGGGGCAGGATCACAGGGGATGAAGAACAGGACACAGAGTCCAGACATTTTTAGGTCATAGAGAACTTGTTTTCCTATTTCATCAGGTTGCCCAAATTTAAGCTTGGTTTTTGAAACTTACTTATTAGCTATGTAAATGTGAGAAAATGATTATTTTCTCAGTTTTCTCACTGGTTTTACAAAAATAAACAACACTAACCTGATAAAATTGCTGGGAGGATTAAATTAGATGAAGCTCACTTAGCATGGCACCTGACGCACAGTAAGTGGTTGTTAGATGTCCAATAATGCTACTATTAGCATTATTATCGGATTTATTTTCACAAGAACTATCATAACACTGGAATTTTCCATTGCAAGGTGCACATTTATGTTACACAGGGTAGAATATATTCCTCAACTAATTCCAGTCCTTTCTAAATCAGATGAAACCATACAATTTTATAGCAAATGAGTAAAAACAAAATTAAGTTTGATTAATATGTTTTTGCTTAATTACATAAAAACAGCATATTTTTCATGACTAGTGTAAAAAGTTAACCATTAATTTGTCATTAAAATTCCCAACATGATGAGAAATCTCTGTGCATCAGTGGTTCATTCACTTTCCCATGTGAAATCCTTAAAAAAATATAAATACTGTAAATTAATTATAGCATTAAGAATTTTCCTGTTCTTTGAGATAATTCACAAATACCTCACATTCTATGGTAAATTTCAAGTGATTTTTCATGATGACTGTGATTTGGGACTATTTAAATGACTTGAGGATTAAATAAGTTCCTTCAACCTAAACTACTTTATTTATTTATACCCAGACTCTTTTTGACTCTTTTAGAGAAGGTTTAACAAGAAATATGTATATTGAAAGATTAATACAATGGAAATTGAGATAGAAATAAAAGGCTCAGAAAAGAAAGAAAAAGCATAAGACTGTAGATGAAATTAATACACGTATGAAAATTATCAGATGGGTAATCGTGTCATGGAAGCAAATGCAAAACTAAAATAAAATAATATAAAACAAAAGGAGTTATGACCTCCCCTTATTAGAGGTCTTGACCACCTAAAATTGTTAACATTTTTCCTAAAACAAATTCAGACATTAGTTTCTTTGGCAATATCTTTAAGGAGAATGAAGTTATGTGTCCCATTAAAATGTATGTGAGCCCGTGACAGCAAATCTTGGTGAGGTTAGTAGGAAATTCTCCTGATCACTGGTCTTTTATCACCTGCCATAACATGCCCTGTGCTTCTCATCCTAACAAACAAAAGCCAGGCAAAAGCCAGGCAAAACAGACGTGCAAATACCAGTACCTCTACAATAATAAATGCTCCCGCAAGGTCTCCTCCCACCTCCCGCTCCTATCTCGGTCCCCTACTTCGTCCCCGGAGACACCTCTGGACACTGCTCTCGCCTTCTCACTTGCCTTTCAGGCCAAGCTGGCTTTTCCCCAGATCACTGTCCTGAAGCTGTCCTGGAAAATCGCCTTGCTTGGTTCTCTGATGAGCCACAAGGAACATCACCTCCTTCCTCAACCTCCTGACTTCATTCAACACTATCGCTAATTTTGTTATTCCAGAACACCTCTCCTCTCTTCTTGGTTTCATTCTTTTCCAGTTTTCTTTAATGTGTCATCCTTTCTCTCCTTGTCTCCTTTGGTTTTTAGTCCCTTCCCTAATTGTCCTCTGAATAGTCCCTCCATCCCTTCCTAGTTTCTGATGGATTCTATTTCTAACTTTTCTATTCTGACTTCCTCTTGAACACAGAAAGTCTTGATATCTTTGTGGCGCTTCAGGTCCCATATGCAGCCTGAGTATCTCAACCATCAGATTTCCAAACCAAAACAGTCTCAAATGTACTTTATCTATATACATAATAAAAGCAGTAAAAATAGCCATTTAATCTAGAAACCAGTGAGTCAGATTTTATTGCTAACATTGGCCTGCCTACTATATGTACCCCATCCCCACCCAGATCTTGTCATACTGACCTCCAAAATAAAATACATCTTGAATCTGTGTTAGATGATTTCTCGCAGTTAGACTTGGGTTATGGTTTGAGAGAAGAAGGCCACAGAATGAAGTACAATTATCATCATGTTACATCCTCAGGCCTTGAGATCACTGTGAGTCAAGTCATCACTGGTGATGTTGACCTTCTTCCCTTGGTTAAGGTGACATCTGCAAGCTTTTTCTGTTGTAAAGTTACAATCTTTTTCTCATACATACTTTATTCTATGGAAATAGTACAGTCTACACTCAAAGGGAAATCACACTTAATGTCCAGGAAGGAGGAGTATCTTGGTATTTTATTTGAAATTTTCTGTTAAGAAGATTAAAACACCCTTTTTATTCCACTTAGACTTAAATTTTAAAGTCACCTCTTTGCGTATTCATTGTGCTGTTCATTTTCTGTGTCACCTGCTAGTCTGTGTGTTCCTTGAGGGCAGAGATGGCTTTGTTTGCTTGCCACAGAAACACAGGTCTTGACCAGTGCTTGGCACATAGCTTGCACTGCGTAAATATTTCTTAAAAATGAATCAGCAAAGGGTTGGTTGATAAACCCACCAAAAACACTTAAAAATATATACAACATATTTAGTTTTACAATTCATAAATGGATTAGCATACATCATTTCAGAAAAAAGTTTTGTTATCACTGGCATTAGCATAGGATGCTACTGCAGGATTCCTTTTTATTGTTTCATATGTATTTCATTAGGTTGATTCACTGGCTAGTGTGACATTCTCATTAGCCCTCCTGTGAATGTGCTGAGCTGTGTAGACTGCAGATTAAGGAACAGATTTGCACATACCCTTGAGATATGGCAGCAAAGTCTTTATTTAATCACACTAATTGGAGATTTCCAGTTCTTCCAAAAATAGCTATAAAAGCATTGTCCTTAGAGGAACTTCCAGGTCCACTTGTAGGTTGGGAAGCTCTTGTAAGATTGTACCCCGAACATTCTAACACTTGCCAGGAGAAAAAAAAAAGCAATGATGTAAATGCCTTCCTCCAAATGGATTCAAGCATGTGCAAGCAGGGGAGAGGCCAGTATTGTGAAAATACCTAGAGCTTTTATAGACACACACACAAAGAAAAAACTAAAAATCAAAAATATAAAGAGGGAAGATCTGCTGTCAATAGCCACCTTTTATATAAGAATCCATAAGATTCCAGAGTAAAAGTCTTGTTTAATCTTAACTGTTCCCTTGTTAATATTCAGAATAAAATCTATAGTTAGTTCTGTATAAAAAACTTAATACATAAATAATTTAAATAATTCTAAAATTCAAAATATAGCCATATGAAAATTTATAGCCTCTAGGATTTTTTCCCCATCTCTGATTTCTGTGCACCTTGCACTATTTTTCTCCTCTTAAATCTCGACCTCTTAGTTTGTTTAACTCATAGGCAAGGAGGAGAGAAAGAACAGAGACCTCTGGGAGTGGAAAGAATATTCTCTTCTCCTTCTCACTCTTACACCTTGATCAGGGTATGAGCTCAGGAAGCTGCCCTGTCCTTCCTTCAGGAATGTGCTGAGAGTGCCAGCAGAGAATCGAGCAGGGCTTCCAATGGGATGCTCCAATTGCCATAACTATCTGTCTCTTGATGGGTTCAGTAGGCTTCAGTTCACCTGACCCACTTCATGAGCCATTGCTCTCACGCTTGATGTCCTCTTCATTTTGTTGTGACAATGCAGTGGTGACCAGAGGCCTAGTTAGAATCTAAGAATGGTTCTCATGGAGGAAAAGAAAGGTTTAGCAAAAAAAAATACATCCCTCCTGACACAAGAGGGCCAAGTCTGTCCAATCCTAATCCCTTTCTCATAAGTTTTCTGACTGAGGTTAGCTCCAAGTAACACTGTGATGGCAAAATGGTGAAAATCCAGACGGACACCCCTGAATTCTTGGAATTAAAGTCTGGCACTATACCTACTACGTCCTTAACTTCAGGTTGTGTGTAACCTATTCAGTCTAAGTGATGAGGCTGCACCTCCTACCTGCCTACAAATGACATTCATTCAGCCACCTGACAATTCAGGCCACAAAATTCCAGCCATGCCCATCAGTGTCCAAAGGTGGCTCGGATGGATTACTGAACAAAATACACTTAAATTCCTTCCCCTGAGAAGCTTACATTTTGTGGAGGAAACAGATGGTAAAATGACAAAATGTTACGTGACATTGAGTACTAACAAGTGTAAGCAGCAGTAAGGTCTGAAGGCCCCAAGGAGCCTGTGGTGCAGATAGAGAGAGTAAAGATGTTCATCTGGGAGATGGGGACAGCATACTGGGAGGGTGGGGACGGAGGATGCGGGGTTGTCCCGGGGTAGCTGGGAGGCTTACCTGACCTGAGTGAGGTGCGCCAGGGTCTCTGCAGCAGATGACGAGGTTGCCGAGGTAATGTGTGAACCAGACATATAGGGTCTCACAGGCCTGGGAATATAAGCATTTTGGTTTTTATACTCTGCAAAATAGGAAGCCAATGAATAATTTTAAAGAGAAGGGTGCCCTGACTGTGGAATTTCAATGCATTGGTCACTCTAGCTGCTTTTAAGTATAAAATCCAAGGGGCAGGGGAGAGAAAAGAGGACCACCAAGAGATGAAATATTTGGGAAGTTACCTAACAAATGACATGAAAGATCTCTATAAAGAGAACTATGAAACTCTGAGAATAGAAATAGCTGAAGATGTTAACAAATGGAAAAACATACCATGCTCATGGCTGGAAGAATCAACATTGTTAAAATATCCACTCTACTCAAAGCAATATACAAATTTAATGCAATCCCTATTAAAGCACCACTGTCATACTTTAAAGGTCTGTAAAAAGTTGTACTTCTTTTTATATGAAATCAGAAAAAAATCTTGAATAGCTAAGACATTACTCAGAAATAAAAACAAACCAGAAAGAATCATGCTATCAGAATTCAGACTATACTATAAATTTACAGTGATCAAAATAGCATTGTACTAGCACAAAAATAGAGAGGTAGATATATGGAACAGAATAGAGAACCAAGAGATGAACTCAGACACTTACTATCATTCGATCTTTGATAAGCCTATCAAAAACATAAATTGGGAGAAAGATTCTCTATTTTACAAATGGTGCTGGGTGGATTGGCTAGCAACTGGTACAAGACTGAAACAGGACCCACACCATTCATCATTAACAAAAGTCAATTTTAAAAAGATTTAAAATTAAGACATGAAACTATAAAGATTCTTGGAGGAGAAACATTTGAAGAAATTAGCCTGGGAGAATACTTTATGAGGAGAACCCCAACCCCAGGCAATTGAAGCAACACCAAAAATATGTTACTGTCATCTATCAAACTAAAAAGCTTCTACACAACCAAGAACACAGTAGGTAAAGCAAGCAGACGGCCCTCAGAATGGAAGAAAGTATTTGCAGGTTATGTTTCTGACAAAGGTTTGATAACCAGAATCCACAGAGAACTCAAACTTATTAACCAGAGAAGAACAAGTGATCCCATTTCACTGTGGGCAAGAGACTTGAACAGAGGCTTCTCTGAAGAAGACAGGTGCATGGCCTACAGACTCATGAAAAAATGCTCATCATCTTTAATCATCAGAGAAATACAAATCAAAACCACTTTGAGATATCATCTATCTCCAGTAAGATTAGCCGACATAACAAAATCCCAAAAGTACAGATGTTGGCATGGATGTGGAGAGAAGAGAACACTTCTGCACTGCTGGTGAGAATGCAAACTAATACATCCCTCTGGAAAGAAGGACCTGCCATTAGATCCTGCAATTCCTCTACTACATATATATCCAGACAACCAAAAATCACTTTACAACAAAGACATTTGCACAAGAATGTTTATTTCAGCCCAATTCATAATTGCCAAGTCATGGAAGCAGCCCAAGTGCCCATCAACCCATGAATGGATCAATGAATTGTGGTATACGTATACTATGGAATATTGTGCAGCCATAAAAAAGATGGAGACTTTACCACTTTTATGTTTACATGGATGGAGCTGGATCATATTCTTCTTAGTAAAGTATCTCAAGAATGGAAAAAAAAAAAACCCAATATACACAATACTATTAGGAAATCAATATATAATCACCCACACTTTCATACGAAAGATAAAACACAATTATAGCTCAGAAAGAAGTAGAGAAGAGGAAGGTGACGGGAGGGGAGGGGTAGAAGAGTGGAGGGTGGGTGATTGGTGGGACCTCACCTACTGTGCATATTGCAAAGGGTACATGTTAAATGTATTAATAGTAGTGTATAAACGTCTAAACACAACAATTAAATAAGTGAGGTGAATGCTATGTTAACCAGTTTGATGTAAACATTCCAAATTGTATATAAAATCAGCACATTGTACCCCATAAATGCAGTAAGGTACACAGTTATGATCTAATAAATTTAAAAAAAAAGAAGACCAGTTCAGAAAATGTTGTCCTGCCACTAGGTGGTAGCAGACAGCTATAGAGTAGTAGTCAGATTCTGGCTGTACAGGCAGTGCCTGACTTACAAGCATCCAACTGATGTATGACTTGTACTTACAAACTATTACAGGAGCTATTACAGATAAGAGGTAAATGTACCTGTTCCACTCACATACAAATTCAACTTAAAAACAAACCTACAGAACCTATCTTGTATGGAACCCAAGGGACTGCCTGTAACTGGAAGTTGAACCAATCGGACTTACTAGTTTACATTTATTAGGGTGTGTACAAACAAGGATAGATTCAAGAATGACTGAGTTTGGGGACCTGATCCACGTAAAGAGTGAAATTTTCATTTTCTGGGAAAATGAGGAGATACTACTCTGTTCTTTTTACTTAAGATTGTGTTATTAATTGCTATCTGAGATTTTTTTGTGTGTGGTTCCATACAAATATTGGGATTGCTTTTTTCTATTTCTGTGAAAAATGCCATTGGTATTTTATAAGATTGTATAAATCTGTAAATCATTTTGAGTAGTTTTCATGTATTTGCAACATTGATTCTTCTGATCCATGAACATGAGATATCTTTCCATTTCCTTGTGCCTTGTTAAATTTCTTTCATCAGTGTTTCATAGTTTTCATGCATAGATCTTTTATTTCTTTGGTTAATTTTATTTCAAAGTATTTTTTGTAGATATTGTAAATCGGATTGTCTTCTTGACTTTTTTTTTTCAGTTTGTTGGTTTTAGTGTGTAGAACTTGAATTGATTTTTATATGTTGATTTTGGCTTTGGGGGTTTTTTGATGTATATGTTTACACTTTATTATATAAAATTTATAACATACATAAAAGTAGAGAGAATAGTAAAATGAACAATAATCATAAATTTATGATTCTACAAGTGAATTATGATGAAGTAAATCATAAATGTCATATTTTATCCATAAATATTATAGTACCTATTAAAACCAAAGACTCCTAAAAAGTCAAGTGCAGTACAAAGGCCAAAGCTTCACAGATTAATAATAATCCCTATTTTTTAATTTCAAAATATTATGGGGGTTCAAATGCTCTTGGTAACATGATAAGGCTTTTGTTATGCTTAATCAGGGTTATAAGTGTGCCCATCATCTAAATAGTGTTCACTCCATTCTCACCTCCCCTCTACTCTCTGCTTGATTCTCACTGAGTTTTACTTCCCTCTGTGCACATGTTGCTCATCAATTAGTTGAAATTTAATGGAGAGTACATGTGATATTTATTTTTCCATTCTTTGGATACTTCACTTAGGATATTGGTCTCCAGTTCTACCCGTATTGTTGCAAAAGGCCTTAATTCATCCTTCTTTGTGGCTTAGTAGCATTCCCTAGTATACATATAACACACTTTGTTAATTCACTCATGAACATGGGCATGTGGGTTGATTTCATATCTTATAGAAAATTAACTCAAAATGGATCGCAAATCTACATGTAAAAATCTATACAACTTTTAAAAGGCAATATAGGACAAAATCTTTGTTCTAAAATTCGGTGACTAAGCTTAGGTGACAATTTCTTAAATATGACACCTCAGTCATGATTTATAAAAGAAAACAAAGACGAATTATATTTCATCATAATTAAAAACCTTTATTTGCAAAAGACTCTGTTAGTAGATTGAAAAGACAAATTACTGACTTGGGAAATATTGGCAAATCATATATTCATCAAGGGGTTTTTACCCAGGATATCTAGATAAATCTACAAATTTAATAGTAACAAAACTAAATTTTGACTTTCCAGCAAACAACTTTCAGTATACACTTTACCAAAGAAGATATACAAAGAAAATGTGGAAATGTGTTTAAAATAATTAGTCATCAAGAAATTATAAATTACAACCATAAAAAGATGCCACTGCTGGCTCGGCGCCTGTGGCTCAGCGGGCTAAGGCGCCAGCCATGTGTACCTGAGCTGGCGGGTTCGAATCCAGCCCGGGTCCGCCAAACAACAATGACGGCTGCAACCAAAAAAGTAGCTGGGCGTTGTGGCGGGCACCTGTAATCCCAGCTACTTGGGAGGCGGAGGCAGGAGACTCGCTTGAGCCCAGCAATTGGAGGTTGCTGTGAGCTGTGATGCCATGGCACACTATCCAGGGTGACAGCTTGAGGTTCTGTCTCAAAAAAAAAAAAAAAAGATGCCACTGCACACCTATGAAAGGTAAGTATTACAAAATATCTGTAGAGCATCAAATGCCAGTGAGGATGTGAATAAATTGGTTATTTCGTACATTGATAGTGGGAATGTGAAATGATATTGCCATTCTGGAAAACAATTTGACATTACAACATAAATTTAGGCATATTTTTATTATACCACTTAGCCATCACAATGCTAGTAATTGATTTATGTTCACATAAAACCTATATACAAATTCATATACAAATGTCATAGCAGCTTTATTTTAAATAGTCAAAACTGCAATCAACTCAAAAGTCCTTCTGTAGGTGAATGAAGTAAAATAATGTGGCGTGTGTAAACAATTGGCTGCTACTTAGAACAAAGCAGAATAGACTGTTGATGCAAGCAACAATACAGGTCAATCTCAAGGATGTTACATTGAGTAAGAAGCCCAGCCCAGGTTACTTATTATGTAATTACATTAATATAACTTCCTCAAAGTGACAAATTTATAATGATGGAGAACGTACCAGTGATCTCTGATGTTAAGGTTGGAGAAAGAATGCAACTACTAAAGTTGCCCTGAGAGACTGTATTTGTGATGATGGACAGCTCTGCATCCTGATTGTGGTGATGGTTACTTGAATCTATACACATGGTAACATTTCAAAGAACTGCACACATGAAGAAAAGAGGGCACAGCAAAACTAGAAAATGTTGACCTATATTGATATCTTCAGTCAGTTTTGTATCAATTTCTATAGTAGAGATAGAAGATTAGATAAAAGTAGCAGGGCGGAGGTTAAAAAAAATATTATGCAGCCTTAAAGAAAGATGGAGACTTTACATCTTTCATGTTTACATGGATGGACCTGGAACATATTCTTCTTAGCAGAGTATCTCAAGAATGGAAGAAAAAGTATCCAATGTACTCAGCCCTATTATGAAACCAAGTTATAGCTTTCATATGAAACCAAACCAATATAACCCAATTATAGCCCAAGAATATGGGGAAAGGGGAGAGGGAGGAGAGGGGAGGGGGGAGGATGGGTTGAGGAAGGGTAATCAGTGGGGCCACACCTACGGTGCATCTTACAAGGGTACATGTGAAATTTACTAAATGTAGAATATAAATGTCTTAACACAATAACTAAGAAAATGTCGTGACGGCTATGTTAACCAGTTTGATGAAAATATTTCAAATTGTATATAAAACCAACACGTTGTACCCCATGATGGTGTTAATGTACACAGCTATGATTTAACAAAAAAAAAGGACTTGCCAAATTATATACAGCATTGTGAGGAAGATGATATGGACATACAGCTGACAAGACAGGACCACATGACCTTTTCACACAACCTCTATTTACTTTCTTTACCAGACTAAAGACATGAGCCTGCTAGCAAAATTCAGATCTAAAAATGGAGTTCTGTACTTGAGACTATAATTTCTTGTGGCTTATAGGAAGTGGCCATTCATTTACAAACTAGGGCTGAGGAATACAAGGGAGCAGGTTTTAGGCTTGTAGAGTTTATGTATCCAATTCAAGGACATGGAGTTGCCTGGAAGCAGACAGACAAGATTTCTACCAAGCTGGTCTGGCAGTATTGGGTCACTGTGTGATGGCACCACCCCTAAACTGACCCTTAGCTCCAGAGCTCACACCGTGAGAAAGAGGACTACAAATGTGGTGGAGAACGGGGACAGAACCTGCTCCCCAAGGTCTCAGATGCCACCATGAAGCCCATCAGGCAAGGAGTCTTCTGCTCTTCCTACATATTCCTGTCAGTGAATATGGTGCAAAGGTATGATTTCTGAAGAAGCAGAGGTGCTCTGAGGCGAGGGAGGGGAAAGGACGCTAGATGCTAATACTCAACATCAAATGACATGGAGTTAGTAAGCATTTCTGCAATGGCTGCCTCAAGCCCCACTGGAGACCACATCTGCAAACATTGCTCATGTTTAATCTGCCATGAGTTATGTCTGCTAGAGAAAAGAAAAAGTCACATCTCACGCCCTCCTTTGTTTCAGCTTATATGCTTTTTTGGTCTGTTTACAGTCATTTTAATGGAGACTTAGTTAAGAGGGTTGAAGAGTCACACACTCTGTGACATGATAAATAAGTCTGGGAATCAAACATGTGAAGAATGCATTCTTTTGACCATTGGACAAAGGGTGAATTGGTTGAAGAATAGTCTTTGGAACAGAGTTAGCTATTGGAGAAAATGAAACTATAATATTTAACCCCAATTTATGATCAAATTTTATTTCTGAACAGAAAAACATTGTAATTTGTGACTAAATCAGGTAATTTGAACTCAGGCAGATTTGGTTCTTACCCTACTATGGTAATTTAGTAAGTCAGTCATTCTGACAGAAACCCACTTGGCCTGAACCTTACTTTCATTGTTATAAATTGGCGAGGATGATATTTATATCACATGGCTTCTATGAAGATTTAAACAGATGTGGGCACTAAATCCTCATCTTTTCAGTAGGTGTCTGCTGAAGTACGGATCTGTGAAATGAAATCTGCATGATTCAAACAAAATATCCCATAACATCTAGAGAAGCTTCTATCCCTCACCTCTCTTCCTAAGCTGTTTAACTTATATTATATTCAGGAAAAAAGTTCTGAATTGCTGTCATTATTATTCATAGTTCACATGGAGAAAACTAAAGACTGAAGAGGTTAAATAGCTTCCCAGGATCATACAGCTAATAGGTCACACAGCCAGGATTTCAACCCAGAAACCAGTTCTTTTCCTACCAAATATTAAATTCACGCATATATTCAAAATCACCCCAAATGCCAAGGTACATCTCAACTCTACACATCTAGTTAAAATCTCTACTTTTCTTATTCTATGCTACTTACTTTTCATAATAAAATTTCCGATCTTAGTAGTAACCAGGTAGACTAGGAAAAACTCGACTTAGCAACACTTGCTTCCACAATTTCTCCAGGGTCTGTGAATTCTTTACTCGCCAAGATTTTTCTCCCTTCTGCTCACATTCATCACTGCAGACAGAAAACTTCAAACCCTTGCTTTTGAACATAGAATAGCCAACAGTGCACAGATGCTTTCTGAGCACAAAATGAGGTAGTCAAATGACTCAGCGATAATGGGAAATCAGTACTGAACAAGAGGAATACAGCGTCAGGACTGAATGTGAAGGATGAAGCTGCAAAGTATGTCAGGAAGGCTCAAAGCAACCATGAGATGGAGAACCATATGAGAACTCCTTAAGGAAGATCTCTCAGCACACTTAGTAATATAGCTTATTTCAAATTGATATAGCATGGTATTTAAATTGATTAGGCATATAAAAAAATCTGCAGGAAATGGTAGCTATTTTTACACTTTAATAATCTTTGAAATATTCCTAGAAAATGCCTCCTTCCACCCTCGTGGCCACCAGCATACTCATTCAGTGTACACAGAATATTTGAAGTTGTCTTCCAAAAAGTGTTAAGAGTTGTTAGATCTCAAAGTCAAGGGTATTGCTTTGGCATGAAGAGCGAACTACAGACTACATATTAAACAAGAAAGAAAGATGGAGGAAAAGAAGGAAGAGAGGGAGGGAATACCATATCTTAGTTTCTTTAACTCAACAATAAACTTTTGTTTTGACCTCCTTAAATTTAAAAACATGACATTATTTGCCATTATTAATGATTTAAATATAAAGAATAATTAATGTCTCCATAGATCCTCAGGGTTCTACTCCTAATAATAGGCAGTTATTTGGGTATAAGGTATACAAGAAAAAAAAAGAAGACATTAATAAAAAGTAAGCATGATATCTAGCCAATGAACCCCTGATGGGCAGAAGTGGCAATACATTCACTTTTGCATCCTCTGGACCTAGCAGAGTGCGTCCACATTGCAGTAAGATTTTTTAAATTTTGAATAAGGTATCAAATAAAATATACTCAATGTACTCAACAAAATGGTGAAGGAAGGGATCCTAGTCTCCATTTCTCCACAAAAATGAAGTTATTCAGCTTTCCATGAACGAAAATAGCTTAGGAGTCTAAGTGAAAAACTGCAGCAACACAGTGGAGAAAACGAACCAAAAATAACTTCACAGGAAGCACAGGAAGAAAGTGTTGATTCACCTGCATTATCTCAACCTGCAGGCAGCACAGCTCAACCCTGTGAGGGATCTTCCCAGCCTGTGCGTTGACCTCACAATGGAAAAGAGAATGGGGGGTGGAGGGAAAAGTTTCCCCAGACTTTTAGGCACTGGCTCAAAGACTGGCTTCAGTGTCCTCTCACCCAGATCTCTGGTGAGATTGGCACCACCAAGACATCCGGGAGACAGCGAGGAACAAAAACAAAGGGTGGGAGCTACCAGTCCAGTATCAGCCATCTAGCAAGTGCTGCCTCAGTCCACAGCAAGTGGCCTGCTCTGTAGAGGACCTGGCAGCTGCTGTTGGTGAGGTGCTCGGCAGCTATAATGACCTGCTGAAACTTTCACAGCCAAGGACCCTGCAGTGTCTGCTGTCACAGACTGAGCTGCCAGAACCAGCATCCCCCTCAGCAACACTGCCCCAGCCAACACTGCTGTCCCATTCCCAGAACACGGAACATGCCCAAATTTGAGCCCTGCATTTGGTACTGCCTGTGCTGGCTTACACTTATCTGACACACTCACTTGTAGACTCAGAAGCACCACTGAGGACCTTAGCAACTACTTCAGTCAGTGTAGACTCCCCAAAGCTGTCACCACTAAGAATCACACAGTTGCTTATAATCGAGACTCTGCTGCTTAAGTCACAAAGGAACCACACCCACCCCCAACCCAGAGCTACTGTATGCCCTTGCCTATGGTATCCCACAGTACCATATCCAGTGTCAGGATACACTGCAGCTCACCGTCTCCTTTAGCTCCCCCATACCACACACTTTCTGCAAAGTTAAAAGGCTTTCCAAAATGAAGCCAGTTCATAAAGTCTGGAAGAGGGGATTACTTCTTCAACTGTGCAGACATCTATGCAAGAACAAAGATCATGAAGAATCACAAATATGATACTCACACAGGAACACGATTTCCAATGACAGACTCCAAGAAAACAGAATTCCCTGAGTTGCTTGACAAATAGTTCAAAATGTTGTTTCCAAAGCACCTTGATAAGCTATAAGAGAATCGAGATAACGTATTTAATAATACAGCAAAAACAGGCTCGGCGCCTGTGGCTCAATGGGCTAAGGCACCAGCCACGTACATCTGAACTGGGGGGTTCGAATCCAGCCCTGCCCGCCAAACAACAATGACTGCTGCAATCAAAAAAAAAAAAAATGGCTGGGTGTTGTAGTGGGCACCTGTAGTCCCACCTACTTGGGAGGCAGAGGCAAGAGACTCGCTTGAGCCCAAGATTTGGAGGTTGCTGTGAGCTGTGATGCCACAGCACTCTATCCAGGGTGACAGCTTGAGGTTCTGTCTCAAAAAAAATATATAGGGAAAACAAGACAAGACCAAAAGGATCAACTCAACACAAAGACCTAACAATTGTGACTATATATGCACCCATATTAGGGGGTGTAAATATATACCACAAATATCAACAGATCAGAAGAGAAAAATTGATAATGATACAGTAATTGTAGACATCCACCCTACTTCCAATAATGGGTAGAACATCCATATATGGAAATAACCTCAATGCTCTTCAAAAGATGGATGGATGAAGAAAGTTTTATATATACATAAAACCAGTTTTTATATATGTATATATATAAAACATATATATAAGTTATATATATGAATATTATTAAGACTGAAGGGAAGAGAAATTATGCTATTTGAGACAACATTGATAGATTTACAATGAGCTATGATAGCTACTATAGCTATCATAGGGATAGCTCTATCAATTGTAGAGCTATCCCTATGATAGAGATACATCATATTAATTGAAATAAGCATGGTACCAGAAAAGCAATAGTACATGATCTCACTTATATGTAGAAGCTAAAATAGCCAAATTTATAGAATCAGATGTTTTATGCTTTTCAGGAGCTTATGAAAGAGGCAAATGGAGTGATAGTTTTCAAAGGTTATAAAGTTTTACTTATGTAAGATAACTAATTTCTGGAGATCCAACATACAGCAAAATGATGGTAGTTAATAATTTTGTACAGTATACTTTGAAAATCCATTCTCTTAGAAAATTTCTCATTATACACAAACATACACACAAATAATAAACACACAGAGGTGATAGATTTGTTAATTATATGGAATATGGCTATCATTGCACAAGATATGCACATATATATATCAAAACATCAGTTGAACTATATTTGTGTTAATGACATAGCAATAAATCATATACAGATATGCATACTCTACCAGAAAATAATTTTTGCTGATTACTAGTAAAAGGCTGCAGATTGTTGAGTACATCATGTATCCTTTTGCTCAACACCACTACCACTCCTTCCCAAAGCTACCTCTGTGCTGCAAAAAAGAATCCAGGAACTACAGTTCCAATGTGATTTTGGATTTGAGTTTGCTAGCATAGCTGCATGTGGAGAAGCTTAATGAAAGAGAGAAAAAGGCTTTTTTGCTTTGGCACAGTTATAGCCAGACTCATGGCTTCCAAACTGCTCCTACAGAACTCCCCATTTTGCAGCTGCACATTGACATATTTGGAGGGAGCAATCCAAAATTTTTTTTTTTTTGAGACAGAGTCTCACTATGTCACCCTTGGTAGAGTGCTGTGGCGTCACAGCTCACAGCAACCTTAAACTCTTGGGCTTAACCAATTCTCTTGACTCAGCCTCCCAAGTAGCTGCGACTACTGGCACCCACCACAATGCCCAGCTATTTTATTCTTGTCGTTGTTGTTGTTGTTGTTATTGTTGTCGTCCTTGTTTGGCAGGGCCAGGCCGGATTCAAACCCACCAGCCCCAGTATCGGTGTATGTGGCCAGCGCTGCAGCCGCTGACCTACAGGCATTGAGCCATATCCAAAAATTCTTACACATGATATTAGCTTCCTAAGAATAACTTGCATTTGAGATCCTAAATGAGATACTCCTTGACAGGTGCCGGACTTTCTTTCAACTCTTGCAATATGATACATACATCAATTTCTCTACATTGAAGCCATGAACCCTGATTCACCTGAGCTCCAAGTTCAAGGTCAACTTCTCTTTCCCTTACTCAACAGACAAGACTATCACTGCCATCACAACAGACAAAACTATCACTGTAAGTTAGCTTGGAAAACTCGTTCCTGTCCTCACTTCCAGTTCTGGAGACCTCTAAGCTACAGCTCCCTGCTCCCTGGATTCTCGGGTAAGTCTTCAGTTCCTCCATTCAACTCTCATGAATCCCAGAAACTCTCTCTGTTATTGAACATTTCTTTGTTCAGTGTGTATAGGCTTTAGAAAACACAATCAGCAATATTTTCCTGAGTTTAGAAAATATGAATATCACAGTTAAAGTTGTCTAAGTTACTCACTCAGGAGAGTTAAGGGAAAAGTACAAGCAGAAGGCACAAATAGAGATCTTAAAAATAACCATTCACAATAGTTTACATAAATTGCCACATCAATCTTTCCTCCTTTCCCTTTTTCCTATTTGAAAACCACTGTGGCCACCCTGTGTGGACAGGTTCTCACCCAGGCTTAGGGTTTCCTGCTCAACTACACCCTGGCAGATTGCCTCATGATTCTTTTTTTTTTTTTTTTTTATTAAATCACAGCTACGTACATTAGTGCAGGCAAGGGGTACAATGTGCTGGTTTCATATACAATCTGAAATGTTTTCATCAAACTGTTTAACATAGCCTTTATGGCATTTTCTTTTTTTTTTTTTTTTCCCAGTGGTAAGACAGAATTTATTTGCAGAATGAATACAGAAAA
>CAUYRH010093928.1:0-13883 GCA_963574655.1 Perodicticus potto
GCATGACTCAACCTGAATAAAACATCCCCCAGGCACATCATAATTAAGTTCACTAAAGTTAGTATGAAGGATAAAATTTTGAAAGCAACCAGATGCAAGAAATCTATAACCTACAAGGGGAAGAATATTAGAATAACTGCAGATCTCTCTGATCAAACATTTCAAGTGAGAGGAGAATGGTCACCAACTTTTTATCTCCTAAAACAAAAGAACTTTCAACCCAGGATCTTGTATCCAACTAAACCGAGTTTCATTTACAATGGAGAATTTAAATACTTTAATGACATCCTCACGTTGAAGAAATTTGCCATACCTAAACCAGTTCTCCAGGATATTCTCAGACCTACTCTCCATAATGACCAACATAATCTTTCAATGCAAAAGTAAACTCATCCAGAAACTTTTTATCAAATTCCACCTTCCACAGCAACGAAAGGATTAAAATTGTCCACTAGATTTTCTCACGATTTATCAATAGTTTCAATTAATGTGAATGGTTTAAATCGTCCTCTAAAGAGGCATAGGTTGGCTGACTAGATACAAAAACTCAGGCCAGATATCTGCTGCATACAAGAGTCTCACTTTACCTTAAAAGATAAATATAGACTCAAGGTGAAGGGATGGTCATCTTTATTCCAGGAAAATGGAAAACAGAAAAAAGCAGGTGTTGCAATCTTATTTTCAGATACAATAGGCTTTAAACCAACCAAAGTAAGGAAGGATAAAGATGGACATTTCATACTTGTTAAAGGTACTACTCAATATGATGAGATTTCAATTATTAATATTTATGCACCCAACCAGACTGCACCTCAATTTATAAGAAAAACTATAATAGACATGACTAACTTGATTTCCTCCAGCTCCATAATAGTTGGAGATTTTAATACTCCTTTAGCAGTGTTGGATAGATTCTCCAAAAAGAAGCTAAGTAAAGAAATTTTAGATTTAAACTTAGCCATTCAACATCTGGATTTAACAGACATCTACAGAACATTTCTTTGCTTAGCTTCTTATTGGAGGATCTATCCAACACTGCCAAAGAAGTGTTTAAAGTCCCCAA
Organism: Perodicticus potto; assembly: GCA_963574655.1. Taxonomy (NCBI): domain Eukaryota; kingdom Metazoa; phylum Chordata; class Mammalia; order Primates; family Lorisidae; genus Perodicticus; species Perodicticus potto. The sequence goes on from CAUYRH010093928.1 coordinate 1,064, forward strand.
AATTATGGTGCTGGAGGAAATCACATTTTTCATGTTGGTTAGAGTTTCTCTTATAAATTGAGATGCATTCTGGTTGGGTGCATAAATGTTGATAATTGAAATCTCATCATGTTGAGTGTTGCCCTTAACAAATAAGAAGTGACCATCATTATCTTTCCTTACTTTTATTAGTTTAAAACCTATTGTTTTAGAGTTTTTCGAAAGTTCAGTGGACATTTTTCATCCTTTCACCACTATGGAAGTTGGAATTTGATCAAGAGTTTCTGAGAGGATTTACTTTGACGGTGGAGGATTGTGTTGTTCATTATGGCAAATTTCTTCAACATGTGAATATCATTAAAGTATTTAATTTCTTGATCATAGATAAAACTCAATTTAGGTGGATACAGGATCCTGGGTTGAAAGTTATTTTGTTTAAAGAGATTAAAGGTCTATGACCACCCTCTTTTAGCTTGAAAGATTTCAACAGAGAGATCTGCAGTCATTCTAATGTTTTTCCTCTTGTAGGTTATGGTTTTCTTACATCTTACAGATTGCAGAATTTTCTCCTTCATAATAACTTAGGTGAAGTTAATTATATGGTGTCTATGAGAATTTTTATTTGGGTTGAGTCATGCCAGTGTGCTGAAACTGTCTGCTATCTGAATTTCAGAATTTCTTGGCATGTCTGGAAAATTCTCTTTCATTATTTCATGAAGCAAAGCATCTGTATCCTTCACAGCAACCTCATCACCTTCAGGTATTCCTATAAGGTGAATATTAGATCTCATTGAATTATTCCAGAGACCTCTGAGAGAATGATCCATTTTTGTTCTTCACTTTTTTTCCTCTTTGAGCATTTGGGAGCATTCAAAAGCTTTGTCTTTAATGTCAGAGTTCCTTTATTCTGCCTGTTCCATTCTGTTACTGAGGGATTCTACTGCATTTTTCAGATCTTTGCGGGCTGCAAATTCTTACCTCAATGTATCCAAATCTTTGGTGATTTTGTCTTTGAATTCATTGAATTCTTGAGACATCTTTTGAATTGCTGTTTGAAATACTAATTCCATCTTTTCCTGCACTCTGTTGATTTTATTTGCTATCCAGATTCTGAACTCGATATCTGACATCTCAGCCATTTGTTTATGACTGGGATCTTGTGCCCTGTCTCCCTTATTGTTCCGTGAGGAAGTTCATCTACTCTGATTATTCATGTTGCAAGTTTTTCCATTGATTCCACCTCATGATTGTTTTTTACAATTGGCTAGGGGGGCAGGTAAGGTGAAATTGGATTGGGAGCTTCTGGACTTGTGTTTAACTAGCCCTCTGTCAAGGATCTGGGACTGATGACTGCACTTTTTTCCCCAATAGCTTTGCAAAGTACCCATACATTATTACAGTCTGAGGCTGAGGAAACCTGCTTGGTGTGGTGGGGTTGGGTGGCTCTGTCTTGTATTCAGCTGGTTCTTGTCTAATCCTAGTGGATCAGTGACTCTGGTGAAGTCTTAGCTGTGGAGAAATACAAGCAACTAAGACACCCCACCCCCCATGGACAATAATTGGAAGAGGAAAATCAACCCTTCTAGATACTACACAATCAGGGTACCCCCTGAGAGGGTCCTTGGGTGATTGGCCCAGATTAGTAGTTCCAAACCAATTGACCCAGTCAGTATGAACTCTCAAGTGGGAGAGTCTGAAAGGTTTCCAGCAACTATATGGCAGAGGTATACTGGCTGCTCAGATTTGGAATAAGATATGGTGCTCTATGGAATAAGAAAGGCCCACCTGGTAGCAGAGTTGGACCAGGGGGCTGAGTCTCTTTCTCCACTTTGCTCCTCTTACACACACAGTAACTGGTGACCCCACAGGGCTGTGATCCTGCTCCCTCCAATAAGCAGATGTTCCCGGGCTTAGCGCCTGTCAGAGTCAAAGGAATGTCAATGCCCCTGTGGCCCAGCCTCTACCCTCTGCTACCAGCTGGCTGGGGGAGCTGAGGCCTGCCTGCCTTGGGTACTCAATAGCCACTGGCAAGTGTTCAACTTGGACTCAGTCTAATCCTGAGGGTAACAAGTCACTGAAAGCTTTTCTCCCTCAGCCACCCCGCCTCTGCCCCTACTGCTCTGCAGCATCGGTATCCCTATAGAGTGGGTTCTGGTTTCCTCTGTCAGTCCTCAGAGTTGGGGATGTGTCTCTCCAAGATTAGACCCAGGTGGGATCACTCTATTATTGCTGGATCTTTGTGGGGAGTGGCCCTGCAAAGCTTCCCTGTGACTGCCCCAGACAGGAAGTTCTGGATATGGGAGCAGCTCCGGAGCATGGGGTACATGGATCCAGCAGCAGGGTGGGGGATGCTGCACACAGTTCTGACAGTGCCTGACACCTGGTGACTGTGGCAAGAGAGAGCTCCGCTCACAATTCTGGCTGGGTGGGGAGGGGAGGTTTGGCACAGAGGCAGGGCGGGCACAGGGAGCAGGGCGTGAGATGTGCAACTCTAGCAGTCTCTAGCTGGGAGGTGGACTAGGCTCAGAGGCAGGAGGGTGCTGGGAGCTGGGTGTGTGGGATGTGTGGCTCTAGCAGTCTCTGGCCGGGTGGGGGGCTTGGTGCAGAGGCAGGGAGGGTGCCGGAAGCAGGGCACGTGAGATGCACAGCTCTAGCAGTCTTTGGCTGGCAGGGAGGGTGGAAGTGGGGAGGGCACCAGGAGCAGGGTGTGTGGGACACACGGCTCTAGCAGTCTCTGGCTGGGCATGGTGATGGGGCACTTGGTCTGGAAGACAGGGAGGCGGGTCATTGCTCATGTTCCTCCTCCCACAGTCTCTGCAGGGGTTAGGATTCTGGTTCATCAGGTATAGGGGGAAGAGTGGACTGGAAGTTCAGAATTGCAGGGAAAACTTTAGTTCAATTTTTCTTCCTAGCAAGAGACTGTTCAGAGTCATAGCAGGGTCCCTCTGAGGAAGTAGTCCTCACTTCCTACAGCTCTCACCCATAGGGTGAGACAAGAAGTCCTCAGTTAACCACTTGCCTGTAGAAAACTTACAGGAGCAAATGAAGAGAAAAAGGAAAGGAAAAAAAAGAAAAAAAAAAAAACCTGCAGCTTTTTTGGGGGAGGGGATGGACACTTTTCCTTTTGAAAGAATTTTGTACCTGAAACTTGCTTTTTTGGAGTTGCAGCTTGCCTCAGCAGAGGTGACCTGCAGTTATCACTTCTTTCTCAGCTTGGCTCCCAGTCTTCAGCTTAATTGGGTACTTTCTCCATGATATCCTTCCCTCTGGACAGAAGCTTTTGTCAGAAGCTGCCTCCAGTCAGCCATCTTGCCCTGGCTCCCAGTACTTGAAAATCGGATATTTGAATATTATATATTCTAACCATGGGAATCAGATTATGCCCCTTCCCCAGGTTTGCTATTTTTATAATTGTTGCAGGCTGTAGTAATCTGTGGTTTAATGCCTTTTCCCAATTACTATTTAAAGAATTTACCTCTTAATAATAAGTGGTCACTAAAGTCTCTGTTCCTTAGCTTGTGTTCATCTGTTTTTGCAGAAATGTCCTTGAATGTCTGGACTGAAAAACAACAGCAACTAATCTTTGCATAGTTTCTCTTTTCTGGAGCTTTCCTCTGACACTTAGCCAGATTTGCCTGGAGATCAGCTTAATGTGAAAGCATATATCTCTGGCTATCGAAATCCCACCATATATGTGGTTGGTTTTTACCTTAGGGTTTTAGTACCCTAATTTACCGAAGAACATTTCCTTGGCCTTTTTGTCCCTGGCTATAGGTTATCTGTTTTATCTCTCAACTGTAATCTTTTCTCCCAGGCATCTGAGAGTTGTTTATTTGTCTACAGTAACTTTTTTGGCTTGTTTTTGATACAGAGTCTCACTATGTAACCCTCAGAATTGTGTCGTGACATCACAGCTCACAGCAACCTCAAACTCTTGGGCTTAAGCAATTCTCTTGCCTCATCCTCCCAAGTAGCTGGGAATACAGGCACTCATCCATATACAGTAATTTTTGATTTTAGCATGCCATGTGAGTTCTGAGCTAGGTAAAACAGAGAGGAATGCCCCAAATCAATTCTTCCCATAACCCCCAGAAAGGCTAGAAATACCTACATGCAAATTTGGAAAGAACATCTGCTTTATTCCTTCAAATTTCAGGCATCAAAAGTTTCATACTAGGATTATAATTTTTTTGTTTTTTCTGATTCAGAGTTTCAAGCTTCGCCCTGGGCAGAGTGCCATGGCATCATAGCTCACAGCAACCTCCAACTCAGGCTCATGTGCTCCTCTTGCCTCAGTTTTTCTATTTTTTAATAGAGATGTGGTCTCACTTTTGCTCAGGCTAGTCTTGAACTCATGGGCTCAAGCAATCCACCCACCTCAGCCTTCCAGGGTACTAGGGTTATAGGTGTGAGCCAACATGCCTGGCCTAGCAGAATAAATTTCATCTTCAAGACTATCAGGAAGATGAGAGGGGGCAGTCAAGGACATGTAAAAAAATGCCACAAATCTTTTCTGTTGTTTTAAGTTGCCTTTTATTTTATCCAGCATTAACTTGATTGAAGTAAACTTCTGAAAATTTTCCAGAGTTGACAATTGGTTCTAACAGTTCTTGCCTATCTTCTTGATATTTCTGTGGGGAAATAAAGTCTTGCAGCTGCCTATTCTGCTACTTTGTTGATAACACTCTATGACTACTTTTACTCTTTCTTTAATTTCTAAAGCTCTTCCATGTATCTTTATCATTTAATTTTCATAAATTTGTGAATGTGTCTTATTATTCTCATGTTATAGATGAAGATACTCTAGTTGGAAGCATAAGGCATCATGTCTGATGTCTAAGAACTAGGAGTGGTTTTAGCCAGAGTAAGCCTTTTATCTATAGGTCTCTGGCCTTTTCAAACATTCTCAGTGGAAATTAAAATTTTAAAAAGCAACACTGTGCAAGTTGGTGGCACCCATAGCTCAGGGATTAGGGCACTGGCCACATACACCGAGGCTAATGGGTTCAAACCCAGCCCAGACCAGGTAAAACAACAATGACAATTGCAACAACAAGAACAAAAATTTAGCTGGGTGTTGTGGTGGGTGCCTGTAGTTCCAGCTCCTTGGGAGGCTGAGGCAAGAGAATCGCTTAAGGGCAAGAGTTTGAGGCTGTGTGAGCTGTGATGCCATGGCATTCTTCCCAGGATGACAACTTGAGACTCTGTCTTTAAAAAAAATAAAATAAAATAAAATAAATAAAAAAACACTGGACCCAACAGAAAAATCTGGCAAAATACTCCTAGGGCTTCTCAGTATCTACATTATTTCTGTAGATATAATAATAAAGTAAAAAAAAAAAGCTTCTAGAAAATACTTCCATGAGGCCATCCAGACTTCCAGATGACTTACTATTTTAATGTGACATTTATGGAGGGCTCTGTGAACTTTAAGGAGAATACATTTCTGCTTAGATACCATCATTAATGAGAGGCGTCTCATCTCATTTTAAGTAAATATATAAGGCTCTGAACATTTGGGCTACTGAATTCATTGTGACTAAAGATTATTTTGCATTTTTGGTTTTCTCTAAGTTCTGTCCATAGCTCTCCTCTCTGAGAATATTAATTAGCAAGTTCTTGCTTTTTGAACAACAAATAACAATATTAAGCCATAGTTTCTTAATGAAAGTGAACAGAGAATATCTCAAAACAGCTATCCTCAAATTACTTTTTGTAGAATGTAGAATTACTAGAGGAAGTCAGATTTATTTTATACACAGACACACCACACACATGCACACACACACACATACACACACAAATGAATATACATATATACTTAACTGGTTTTATGTGGAAAGTGGACATGACAGGTAAGAGCTCTTAGACATTCCATGAAAATATTTAAATCAGTATCTAATCTTTCAGAGGATTTTAGAACTTAGAAGTACTTTGATTAAGTAGGACATGGACATTTTCTGTATTGTAGACCAGTGTGATTAAGAGATGAGGATGTCCTACAGCACAATTACACTGCATAATATTAAAATCATGATTGAAATTGATTTCTACTTGAATAGAAATAAGAAATAAATCACAAAAGTAAAGTTTTTGAATATTTGACAAACTACATACCTAAATAATCCATGAATCAAAGTATAAATTACAAGAGAAATTAAAAACTCTACCTGTATGATAATGAAAATACAGTACATCAATATTTGTGAGAGGCAACTAGAATAATACTTTGAAGGAATTTTGTAGTTTTAATGCTTGTATATTCCAAAGAAGAAAGGCTTAAAAATCATGCAATATTTGATACACATAGATAGAGATCAAATTACACTCAAAGTGGATCAAGTTAAACCCAAAGTCAATAGAAGGAAGAAAAAACAAATATAAGAAAAAGAATCAATAAAAATAGGAAACAAAAACAGAGAATGACAAAGTAAAAAGGTGTCTCCTTGAAAGGTTAATAAAATTGATAAAAGTCCTAACAAGATGGTCAAGGGACAGAGATAAAATATGAGCAAATATAATAATACCAGGAATTAGGAAACAGAAATTAAAACTTATCTACAAACTTTAAAGATCAAAAGGAATATTATGAAGAGTGGATAGTTTTATGCCTAATGATTTAGAAAATTAAAGGAAATGCAACTGTTCTTTGAAAAAGACAGCTTATCAAAAGTATGCCAAGGAGGCATAAGAACTCTTAATAGTCCCATGTCTTGAAAAAATTAAATTTACAATTAACAACAAAACTTTGCATAAAAAACTCCAGGCCAGTGAAAACTGGTGAATTCTATCAAATAAATAAAAAAAAATAGTTTTACAAAAAATTATGATATATAGCCTCTAATACTGGGTACTCAAACTCAGGTGTCAAACTTCTGATCTGCAGAACCATAACATAATAGATTAATGTGGTTTAAGAAGTTAAATCTGTGGTAATTTGTCCAAGCATCAATAGAAACTAATAGAGATGAATGCCATGGTTGATATGACTAATTCATGGAATGAACAAGAAAACATAACTCCTCCTACTATAGAATTTTTACTACTAATCATAGGTCAATTATTTTTCATATGGATGAATATTCCCCCTTGAAAAGGTATGCAAGGAGTATTAAAGTAAGTCCTCAGATAACTCAAGGAATTCTTCTATGGGAGGGCAAGATATAATGACAGAAAAAGTTGGAAGACTACTTTTCTCACCCTCTCTGTAAGACCAAGCATGACTGAATTACTTCACATAGATGAGATTAATATTTATAGGGTGATTTAATAAAGGATTAGCAATTATCTATATTATAAAATATTCCTATTTGTTTTTCCTGACAGTTATGTCAATCTTTCCTTGAATCTCATGATCAAAGGGGGTAAATGAAAAGTTTTCTACAAATCATAGGCAAACAAGGCCTTGAAGAAAAGGGATCAATTCAGTGATAATGTTAGCAGCATAGCTGTTAACAATCCCATACTATTAATGGCACTTAATAAAGAGGTTGTTAACTTACAATTAGAAAATTACAATTATTTTTTTCCCCCAGAAACCCAAAGTGAAAGAACCTTGCAAGGTTTTTATCTTTAGACCAATTTGTATTGATTTTTTCAAAGGAGCCCCTCCCAATAGGAGATTTTGTAAAGTCCTTACTTACCAGTCGTTTTAAGGATCAAGACATATGGAAATAATATTAAAAATCCTAAAAATTGGTTGATTATGAAGATCCTGACAAAGGCAGTAGTACTACTAGCAAACAGGAAACTTATTAGGTATACAATAGGAATAGTAGACCAGCCGAATAGCAGAAAGATGAACAATGTGTCCAAAAAGTGGTAATTTTTGATCAATATATCCACTCCAATGAATATGAACACCACCTGAGACAGAGAGAGTAAAAAGACAAAGTCAAAGTCAAAGTGAAGAAAACTATGAAACACCTGAGAACTCAAATGTTAAAACTTGAAGAAAAACTGTCCTTTATTAGAACACAGAATTACATGTACTCATTAATCAAATAATTTTATATAAATACGTCCATGAGCTACTTTTAATTCTTCCTCATCAGTGAGCATAATCACTCTACTTACTTTTCTATTTTTCTACTTTGAATTGTTTTGTTTTCCTTGAAGAATATCAAAGTGCATTCCTTCTTCTCTCAACCCCAAATAAGCCTACTCTCAATATTTCTAGGATTCAGATTACCTGTTAGAAAAACTATATTATTTAGAAGATTGTCATTATTTCAGCTAGAAGTCGTAAGACTAAGAGACCTACCCTTTATTATTCTTTATTTTTAGATTTTTCCTATTGCCTTACTATGTTTTCCCACTCTTCCTCTCCCTCTCTTAGCTATTCAGTTGAGAAGCACACAGAGAAACCCAAAGTCAGAAAAATTGAAGAAAAGCGAGAACCTTTGGAGCTGTTAAAGAAAATAAATGTCCAGGAATAATCTTATTAGTTGTTATTTGTAGATTCTCTAAATATCCTAGGGTTCCCTACTTTGCTATTGAATTATGTAGCAGGAGAAGTGGACAATAAAGTTAAATGAGAATAACTATCATATCATTGATAAAATGATCTCAGTTGTGGTAGAAAAGTGACAAAGAAACATGCATTGCATAGGTGAAAATATCTGAGCACCATGGGAATTGCCAATTGTTTTATGTTTGTCTGAGCTCACTTTCAGTGGCAAGAGAAATGAAATAAATATACCACCTTTTCATAAGCTCAAGTGACCTAGATATTTTTTGTTAAAGGGGTTATAATATTTACAGTTGTTATTTTTATTTTATTTATTTATTTATTTTTATTTATACACCTCGGGTATATGGGGCCAGCGCCCTACTCCTTTGAGCCACAGGAACTGTCCTACATTTGTTATTAATTATAAAATATCCATTTCTTGATGGGACTACTGTTGTTATTAATTATAAAATATCCATTTCTCAATGGGACTACTCAGTATTATAAAAATGTATATTTTTCATAAATTAGTCTATAAACAAAATACAAATATTACTCTTTATTGCTGCATCTCCAGGAGCAGCCAGGTGTCTGTCCTGAACCCTCTATCACCCATGACCTGCAGGTACTTGGAAATCTATACAGAGGACACCAGGACACCTGGAAGCTGGAAAATGATGGCAGACTAGAGACATTTCCTTACCAACTTCTAATAATGAGACAGGGAAAAGAGGACTCCAGTCACCTCTGTTTGGGGAAATCTGCCCAGAAAAATCACTCCAGAGGCACAGTGAAGCAGTAGGAGACTTCAGGAGCCAATGAGGAGGTCTGGAGCTGAGGAAAACCTGCACAGAGGGCAAGTGCCAGGGTATAGGCAGAAGTCAGCTAGCCAGCTCTGCCATAGAGGACTAGGGACAGGAAAGTGCTGTCCTGCAGATCTTTGATTTTGGACTGAACTGCTTCCTGGAGAGGTAAAATCAAACAGCATCTAGGGGTCAGGATTGATCATTGGGTGGGGTGGCTTTCCCATGGGCTTGGCTACTAACAGAGTACTGCCATTGTGAGAAGGCCACATACATGGACAAACCATTTGCAGGGTCCTAGTGAATAGCAAGCTCTGGTTCATCTGCTGAACTCGGGCAACCATCTTGGGGTGAGCTGAATGACCCCCAAACAACTGGAAAGGCCACTTTGTTGTCAGAGGGCACTGTTTGATGTACCTCCTAAGAAATCTGGCAAGAGCTTTAGGACTCTAATCCTTTGAAGACTAAACGTTGACTAAGTAACCAGGCCCTAATTGAGGGCAAAGAAGTCAGGAAGATAGGACCTGGTCTCCTCTGCAACTAGAGAAAGGATTCTGACTCCCATCATATATAGTAAAACCAGTCTGTGTGTTCTCCATCTCCTAACACTATAGCACTACCTAGTATCTGGGCTATCTATCTATCTATACACACTCACATACATATATGGTTTTTACATTGTTTTATTTTTAAATTTTTTTCCTTAGTTTATTTGTCTTGTCTTCTTTTCTTTGTTGTTGCTCCTGTTGTATTTTGTTTTTTTATTTGTTTGCTTACATTTTTATTTTTTCTCTTCTACTTTCTTCAATAGCAAGCACTCGTCCATTTTGGTTATGGGTTTTAAGCCCCTTTCATGCTTTCTTTTTTAGTTTTCTCCTATTTATCTCTTTTGGGATAGTTTTCTACTTTTCTCATCTTTCCCACATAAATTTCTCATACAAAAGCTAAGATATTGATTTTTCCCTTTATCTTATATAATTGTATTTTTAATTTTTCTTTATTTTTTCCTTTTTTAAAAATTTTCCCTGAGGGCTATAAGGTCATAGAATTAGTCTACATGGAGCATCATGGCATTGATCTGCTGACTTAAGGAGGCCATGAGCTCATAGTCTAGGGTGTCCTTCTAGCTTTGGCCTTTAGAAAGAAGGTATTTGTAGGTCACCATCGAGACATAACGCTCATTTCTTTTTATATTTGGTGGAAGTGAGATCTTACTTTAGCTCAGACTGGTAAAGAGGTCCTGACTTTGGAGGACTCACCTCGTCTTGGCCTGCCAAAGTCCGAGAGTTTCAGGTGTGCTTTGAGCACCCTGCTGAACACTACCATTTCTCCATTGCTGTCTTTCTCTTTCAGTACTTTTTCTCTCCTTTTTTTCAATTCTAAGCTTCCACCCCACCCTTTTTTTCTTTTCTCTTTATATTTTCTGCCTTTCTCACTTATCACTATTTACCCTTATCATCTTTTAGCCTTATACTGAAAGGCCACTTCCACACTTCCACTCTGAGACAAGGTAATTTAAAGTGAAGGAGGTAGTGAGAGGAAAAAGTAGGGGTAAAAAGTGAGCAATAAGAAAATGTACATGAAGAGAAACAAATAGAAATATTTTGGCAACAGGAGAAACCAGGGGGTGGCGCCTATGGCTCAAAAGAGTGGGGAGCCAGCCCCATATGCAGGAGGTGGTGGGTTCAAACTCAACCCTGGCCAAAAACTGCCAAAAACAAGAAAGAAAAAGTAAAAAGAAAAGAAACCAGAACAGACCAATTCCCCAAGGGACCATGAGGCAGCTACCACAAAGGATTCCACTTATGAAAAATTAATGGAAATGACACAATCAATATTTAAAATATGGATTATGAAGGCAAAAAAGGAAATTGATGAGGAACTGGAAAAACAGAAGCAGAAAATGGTCAAAAGATATGAAGAATGTAGGAAAAAATATGACGGAGCTTAAGGAATTGAAGGAGTCAATCCAGGAACTTAAAGATGCAGTAGAAAGTATCAATAACAGATTAGACTTGGAAGAAGAAAAAATATCAGAGCTAAGAATAAATCTCTTGAGCTAAGCCAGGCAGTTAAAGAAACAGAAAACAAGAAAGAGAAAGCAGAACATTCACTCAGAAAACAAGAAAGAGAAAGCAGAACATTCACTCAAACAGAAAACAAGAAAGAGAAAGCAGAACATTCACCCTTTTTTAAAAGGTTTTAGAAAATATGAATTGTAAGGATCCATGAAGGGGAAGAAAAACATCCCAGAGGAACGGAAGTCCTACTAGAAAACTCCTCAATATTATAAAAGATTCCGAAACACTCTTTTTTGAGGGATATAAAACCCTGAGTCATCTCAACACAAACAGAGCATCTCCAAGACATGTTGTTATGAACCAGTCCGAAGTCAAGACAAAAGTGAAAATTCTGAAGCAGCCAGGAATAAGCACCAACTGACTACAAGGTCAGATCCATCAAGTTGACAGCAGACTTTTCAGCTGAAGCTTACCAAGACAGAAGACAATGAAGATCTACCTTTAACCTTCTTAAACAAAAGAATTTTCAGCCCAGAATTCTGTATTCTGGGAAAAATCAAATCCTAGATACTGGGAGAATGGGGACTGAAGTCTTCATTCTTGGCAAAGGAAAGCACCCCCAGAAAAAGAGGAAAACTAACACGTAAGCTGAGTAAGTCAGAATGAAGAAGAGTCAGCTAGTTTACCATTGCAAGAAGGCTTCTTGCCTTTTTTGAAATTGTAGCCTTTTGGGGATACAGCCTTAAAACACCCTGAAGGGAGTGTGAGCACTCTGAGGAGAATAATCACCATAGAAGAAAATATGGCAAGTCCTAGAAAAGATACATATTCTAGGGCATTTCCTGCTCATTAAAAAGGCAAAGCAGATACCCATTGTGGAGATTTGCATTTGCCTGGGCATAGACCAAGGGAGTAGCTCAAGCTGAGATATGGGCAGAAGAACTTATATCCCTTATTGCTGAGGAAAATCCTCTGTGATGGTGATGACAGGAAAATCCCTCCCTCACACTGATCCCTCAGAGGAGATTAACACTGCTGACATTTTACTCCTTAAAGAATTAGCGGAGCTCAACACCTCCCTAGAAATCTATGTGCATGATTGCAAGCAGGAGGCTCTCCCAATATAAGACTCAGATTTCTGATTTCTGAAGGTTACCTCTAAGGTTAATAATAATAAAAATAAGAGCTGATATGATTGATCCAAGAAACTGCTGACATATTTGTTTCCTCCCTCCTCTTACCCTCTGGGCAAATAGATTTCAATAAAATCAGAGTGGAGCAAACACTCTGGGCCATTGCCAGAATCCTACCACTTTCTTTTTTTTTTGAGAAAGAGCCTCAAGCTGTCACCCTGGATAGAGTGCTGTGGCATCACAGCTCACAGCAACCTCCAATTCCTGGGCTCAAGCGAGTCTCTTGCCTCCACCTCCCAAGTAGCTGGGACTACAGGCACCTGCCACAACGCCCAGCCATTTTTTGGTTGCAGCCATCATTGCTGCTTGGTGGGCCCAGGCTGGATTGGAACCCGCCAGCTCAGGTGTACGTGGCTGGCGCCTTAGCCTGCT